>JADBJO010020415.1:5000-12500 GCA_016801955.1 Conus betulinus
TGTGTGTGTGTGTGTGTGTGTGTGTGTGGTGTGTGTGTGTGTGTTTTTGTGTGTGTGTGTGTGTGTGTGTGTGTGTGTGTGTGTGTGTGTGTGTGTGTGTGTGTGTGTGTGTGTGTTTGTGCGTATGCGTGCGTGCGTGCGTGCGTGCATGCGTGCATGCGTGCGTGTATATACAGAACGACTCCGAGCGCTTTGATGTTGATGACATTCACGGTACAAGAGATGCTGAGAATTCTTCAGAACCAGGTCGTCTCCAGCGTCTGACTCTCTCCCACCAAACACCTGACAATCATGTTCCACCTGTGACCAGCAGCAGGACCTTGTGATGGCGAATGAACGTAAAGTGAACAGCCGTTAGGGCTGGTGTGGGGGCATGGATGCTGTGGCTGAGGCAGACCAGACCCCCCAATTCACCCCCAGCTGTATATTTAATGAACGTAGTGAACAGCCGTTAGGGCTGGTGTGGGCATGGATGCCGTAGGTGACTAAGCCAATCACCCCCAGCTCTATAAATGAACGTAGTGAACAGCCGTTAGGGCTGGTGTGGGCATGGATGGTGTGGCTGAGACAGCAGCCCAGACCCCAATTCACCCCCCAGCTCTATAGTTAATGAAACGTAGTGAACAGCCGTTAGGCTAGTGAGGGCATGAATGTTGTGGCCTGAGCCAGACCAGGCCCCAATTCACCCCCCAAGCTCTATAAATGACGTAGTGAACAGCCTTTAGGGCTGGTGTGGGCATGGATGCTGTGGCTGAGACAGACCAGACCAGACCCCAAGTCGAATCCCCTAGCTCTATAAATGGCTGCCTGGTAGGCTACCGCCCATTCCTCTTTAGCCACGGAGAAGATACGTACAGACAGCATGCAGGGGGATGAGATAAGTAGCCCCTAAGAGACGCTGTGTCTCTGGCAGCAAATGCTGGAAGAAGCCACGTGTATCGTTCATGAAGCAGAATGCACTGGAACGGGAGGAGGAGGAGGAGATAGCGCTTAGTCCGAGCTTGAAGCTGATATGATGGGCTGGCTGGCTGGCTGGCTACGCGTTGGTGTAGCATGAGTAAGATATGATGGGCTGGTTGGCTGGCTATGCGTGGGGTGTAGTATGAGTAAGAAGAAGGAAGGCGGCAGGCTTGCTCTCTTTCAATAGTTGGTCTAGGGTTGTGGGGAGGAGGCTGGAGGTGGGAGGTGGTGGAGGGTGGTGGTGGTGGGATGGTGGTGGTTGTGAGTAGAGGAGGGGGGTGGTGGTTTTCCGAGAGGGAGAGGAGATTGGAGAGAGAGGATAGAGAGAGGGGAGGAGAGAGATTGGGAGAAGGGAGGAGATGAGAGAGGGGAGAGAGCGAGAGGAGGAGGTGGGGGAGAGGAGAGAGAGAGGAGGAAGAGAGATGAGAGGAAGAGAGAGAGAGGAGAGAGAGAGAGAGAGAGAGGAGGAGAGACGAACGAACTAACGAATCTTTTTTAATGAGGGAAAAAGTGGAATAAGCACACAAAATGGCTTTACATCCGGCCCTCAATAAAGGGAAATACATAGAAAATGCAATAACAACATCAGCAAAACTTATCTAGAACAGAAGTAAATATGCATAAACGCTATACATAGAAAGAGAGGAAATGGTTAACACAAAAGAACAGAAGACAATCAATGCCTGGAAGAGAGAGGAGAGAGAGAGAGAGAGAGAGAGAGAGAGAGAGACAGAGACAGAAGACAGACAGACAGAGAGAGAGAGAGAGAGACAGAGAGAGAAACAGGTGGGGGTGGGAGGGGAGGGGTCATATATGGTTCATGAAAAAAATGGTTATTCGAAGATAGATATAATATATACAATAAACATTATCACAACAACAAAATTATAACACATTTCTGGAAAAAGAAAAAAAAATCATTGAATAGGCACCCCATCCTGTAGGCAAAGACAAAAATTTACACTTGACAAGCAGCACCTTTGGAACAATAGATGAGAGAGACCAGTACACAGAGAGAGAGAGAGAGAGAGAGAGAGAGAGAGAGAGAGAGAGAGAGACAGAGACAGACAGACAGAGAGAGACAGATAGACAGACAGACAGATAGGACAGAGAGAGAGAGAGTTTTAAGAGCATGAATTGGAAAATTCAGTCATTAGTTGGGTATGAAGTGCCCTTTTTAAAGCTATATATGCTGGTTGAACATCAAGAGGGGGTGAAATGCGGTTCCATAAGAAGCCGCCAGAATAGTGAAGACTGGTTTTTAAACATATCTATTCTTGGACGGGGTATTACAATTTTATGAAAATGGCGATTTTCATTAAATCTAAATTTCTCTGTAATTGAAGGGGGAGCACGACCCGAAAGAATCTTAAACATGAAAAAAGCTTTACTGAATTTAAGCTTCAAGTTTAATGGTAAAATATCCAGATCTGTATAGTCAGAGCATGACATCAATGCCTGGGAAGAGAGAGAGAGAGAGAGAGAGAGAGAGAAACTAGATTTCAGACAGGACAGACAGACAGAGAGAGGGAGAGAGAGACAGAGACAGATTTTAACAAAACTAATTTCAGGGAACGCCTATAAAGACTAAACAAAGGTTTGAGTATATGATTACTAGCTGAATCCAAATTGTAGATGCATTCTTTATATGGGATTCAATATAAGCGTGAAAAAATATTTTACGTGAATGGCAGTCTAGGAAATGCTTTACCTTGGACACGCTGGTATATCTTTTTCGAAACTGTTTTGCAAAAAGACCGTACACGTTCTGACCATGACAGATTGTTGTCTATAACTACACCTAAGACTTTATGACAGACTGTTTTTTCGATAGTTATACCATTAATAGAAAGGGGGTGTGCTCGTATAAGAAAGGTTTTGACGTTTTTGTCTTGTGGTTATGATCATATGTTTGGTTTTGACAGCGTTTAGACACATATGGTTTAATTCAGTCCATTCGGTTAGCTGGTTAATACTTTGCTGTAATAACATAGTTACTTTTTCTGCTTTGCGATCACACGCATTAACAGTAGTGTCATCGGCGAACATATCACAAAGCGCTGGGAGAAACAGGGGGGAGATCATTAATATATATTGAGAAAAGTATGGGTCCTAGTATGGAGCCTTGAGGAACACCATGTTTGAGAGGCAAAATAGAAGATTGGCGTTCATGAATCGAGACAATTTGTTTTTCTGTCGCTTAAAAACGAAGAGATGAGTTTTAGAGCATTATTGGATAAACGGCACAATTTTTACTTTTTTTAGAAGCAGTGTGTGGTCAATTACATCAAAAGCTTTTGCAAAGTCAATAAAAAGGACAACGGTCACCTTGTTTTCATTGATATTTGTGAGCCATTTGTCTACTAGGTTGGTCAGTGCAGTGTGGCAGGAGTGATGTTTCCTGAAACCAGATTGATTAGGGTGAAATAAGTTATATTTGTCAAAATGGTTAAGAATGCATCTTCTTAGATGATCCTCTAAAGGTTTTGATACCACAGACAGGATAGAAATTGGTCTGTAATTACAAGGATCCGAAGTGTCACCTGATTTATAGATGGGTCTTACCCTAGCAATTTTGAAAGATTTAGGAAACTGGTTTTTAGATATACATAAATTGAAGATGTAGGTCAGTGTATCAGAAATAATTGGAGCTGCAAGTTTTAGGATTTTGCCATCAATACCGTTTGCCCGAGCATGTTTCAATACAGGGCATAATGTACGAGCTGACATTAGGTTTTCTGTTAAGTCTGAGGATCAGGGCATTATGTACATCATGGACTGACATAAAGGGATGTCTAAGTCTGAGGATATGGCTTTTGAATCACAGAAATCGTTTAATAATGTAAGAGTGTTTTGGGCAGATCTACCTGATTTTATTGTTGTCTTAGCATATATTACAAAAATGGTCATTAAGTTTCTCGGGACACAGGTCTTCATGAGATGTATTTTTACTGATGTTTTTGTTTGTCAGCTGATTGACAGCATTCCAAATTGCTCTGCTATTGGTATTAGAAGAAACAAGTTCTTGAAAGTACTTTTTCTTAGCTGCTCGTTTTACATAATTAACATGATTTCTTTTGTTTACAAATTCTTTCTTCGTTCCCGTAGACAAAAGGTGATCTCTTTGGTTCATAGCGTCCTGTATATCTTTTGATATCCATGGTAACAGAGGGCTGCTTCTTACACGCTTGGTTTTGAAAAGTGCATGTTCATCATAAATATTAAAAAAAAATTGTGGTACCAACTTCCCAGGCTTCATCAGGATCTGTAAATTGGTAGACTAGGAAAAGATGTGAATTACTCAATAAAAAAAAATTTAGAGAGAGAGAGAGAGAGAGAGAGAGAGAGGAGAGAGAGAGAGAGAGAGAGAGAGAAGAGAGAGAGTCTATTTTCACTATGTCTGTGCCTTTGTTATTGTTTATTTTGTTTTTATTTGTTCATTGATTTTATTTTATGTCTTTATTTAAGTTGTTTATTTACTTATTTATGTAATGATTTATTCATCTATTTATTTACGTATTTATTGATTCATATAAGTATTTATTTGTCTATCTATTCGCATACTTACTTATCCATCTATCTATTCATTCACTCATTCATTCATTTATTTATCTATTTATTTGTTTATTTATCATCTTCGTGTTTTGGGTCTCCCATTCTGTCTCTGTCGAAATCCAGCAGGAAACGAGTATCCTTAAAACCACTCTTTCTAACCTCTGGTCTTCTCTCAGTGTCCGTTATCGTAGTTGTGTTTTGTTACAATGTATATATATAGGTGGTTATGTCACGTCAGTGTGTATTGATGGTTGTGTAATGTTAAATGCTCTCTCTCTCTCTCTGTCTCTCTCTCTGTGTGTTGTGTGTGTGTGTGTGTGTGTGTGTGTGTGTGTGTGTGTGTGTGTGTGTGTGTGTGTGTGTGTGTGTGTGTGTGTGTGTGTGTGTGTGTGTGTGTGTGCGCGTGCTGGCTTGCTTGCTTGCTTGCTTGCTTGCTTGCTTGCTTGCTTGCTTGCTTTCCACCAACAGTTCTCATGGGGGGATAGGAAACACTCATTTTTAAACATCAAAGAACTCATCATTGGCGAACGTGCATGTATTTAGGTATAACAGGCATAGCCTATGTGCACAATCACACATGTGCGTTTATAAAGCAGATATAGTTAGCCAACTACAGTGGGGCCGGAATAGCTCTGTTGGTAGAGCGCCTGGCTCCTAAGCATGGTGATCCTTGGGTTGCGGGTTCGACTCTCCGCCGGGCCGTTTCGGTACAGAGGGATTTTTTTTTCCCCTCGGAGTTAACAATAGTTCTGACTCCATTTCCCATACAGTCCTTCGAATGAGACTATAAACCGAGGTTCCGTGTGTGAACGCATGCACGCATAACATCTTGCACACACGTAAAATCCCATCACCAACTTTCCCGAAGAGAAGGCCAGTTTTGGCTTTTGGTATGGATGACACGTTACACATAGCATGCACCTTCCCTGAAGCTGGAGTATGGCTGCCTTAATGGCGGGATATAAAACCGGTCATACACCCAAAAGTCCTCTCCCTTTCTTGGGTAGATAGGATTAATACTTGCCTGTCTACACAGGCAGTGTCCGCAGGAGTATTAGACTGCGTACGCAGAAGAGAGAAAGAAAGAAAGAAAGAAAGAAAGAAAAAAAAAAAAACCTACTTCAGCCAGTGAGCAGGCCGTCAGTCAACAAGCCCTGTACCAGGTCTGTTAATAATGCTTTTCCCCACTGAAGTCAGCACCACATCCATGTTCTGTGTACTGCCTGCCCCCTTCCTTCATTCCATCCATGCTGATAGTCATCCTGCCTGTCTTTGTCCGCTGCTGGTGCCACCTCTTTGTCTGCTACCCGGAGGAGAGCGTGACTCAAGGGGGGTACCATTGATGTATGCAGGCGGCAGATGCCTAATTTGTCAGCTCTCTCTCTCTCTCTCTCTCTCTCTTTGCCTCTCTCTGTCCCTTTCTGTCTCTGTCTCTCTCTTTCTCTCTGTGTGTGTGTTGTCTGTCTGTCTGTCTGTCTCTCTGCACACTCCTTCCTTTCCTGCGTCTCTCTGTCTGTCTCTCTATTATTATTATTATTTTTTTTTTAATTCCGTATGTTATTTCATTGTTGTACCTTTTGCGTGTTTCTACATATATTTCCTTGTCTTATTTTGCATCGTTGACCCCACTCAGGGCGAGGACTGCATGTAAAAAAGCTTTCTCTGTCTGTGTGTCTGTCTGTGTCTGTCTGTCTGTCTGTCTGTCTGTCTGTCTGTCTCTCTCTCTCTCCTCTCTCTCTCTCTCTCTCTCTCTCTCTCTCTCTCTCTCTCTCTCTCTCTCTCTGCACCAGTGCTTATCTATTAATCCTCGTAAATGATTTTCTCTTGCCCTCTCTCTCTCTGTCTGTCTCTCTGTCTGTCTGTCTGTCTGTCTGTCTGTCTGTCTGTCTGTCTGTCTATGTCTATGTCTATGTCTATGTCTCTCTGTCCTGTCTGTCTGTCTGTCTGTCTGTCTCTCTCTCTCTCTCTCTCTCTCTCTCTCTCTCTCTCTCTCCCTGGGTTAGCGGGGTAGCGGTATATGTGCATGACGAAGATCATCGGATAGCCTTCTCCGCTTGGTGTTGGTGGCACTGGTGATGGTGGATCACGGTGACGGGATGGTGGGGGGTAGCAAAGAAGAAAGCATGACTGTCGCCCCTTCCTTTCGCTTCCCCACCTCCCACCTCCCTCATTCTCTCCGCGCCGCGTGTGTCCCTGCTCGCCAGTTCTGGGCTGTGCGCCTTGTCTTTTTTTTTTTTGACAGATTAGAAACCTTGGGCTGCTATCCCGTCTGCTGAAAAGCGCGCAGGATATTGTGTCGTTGGTGAATTGGCCTTGGGTACTTCTCTTGTGTGTGTCCCTCTTTGTTGCCTTGCAGTGTCTCGTGTTTCACTTGATTTCCCCGTGGTGTCTGTGTCTCCCACTTTGACTTCTGATAGCGTCTGTTGTCCAGTTTCACTTCTTGTGATGTTTTTGTCGTTCCGTTGTGACTTCTTGTGACGTCTGTTGCTCCGTTTTGACTTCTTGTAGCGTGTGTGTTGTTCTATTTTGACTTCTTGTAGTGTCTATTGCTCCATTTTCACTTCTTGGAATGTTTGTGCTTCCATTTTGACATCTTTTATTGTCTGTCGTTCCATTTGACTTCTGGTAGTGTCTGTTGTTCCATTTTGACTTCTTGTCGCGTGTGTTGTTCCATTTTGACTTCTTGTCGCGTGTGTTGTTCCATTTTGACTTCTTGTAATGTCAGCTGTTCCACTTTGACTTCTTGTCGTGTCTCTTGTTCCATTTTGACTTCTTGTTGTGCACGTTGTTCCATTTTGACTTCTTGCAATGTCTGTTGTTCCACTTTGCTTCTTGCAATGTCTGTTGTACCATTTTGACTTCTTGTCGTGCATGTTGTTTCTATTTTGGCTTCATGTTGTGTCTGTTGTTCATGTTGTTCCATTTTGCCTTCTTGAAATGTCTGTTGTTCCACTTTGAATTGTTGCTGCATCTGTTGTTCCATTT
>JADBJO010020415.1:27500-31370 GCA_016801955.1 Conus betulinus
TTAGCTGACATCTCATGTGTGCATGTGTGTGTGCATTGAAGAGTGGAGTGTGTGGTGTGTGTGTGTGTGTGTGTGTGTGTGGTGTGTGTGTGTGTGTGTGTGTGTGTGTGTGTGTATGTGTTTGTGTGTGTGTATATGCATGTGTATATTTTGAGCATGCATATTTGCACTATGTGTATGTGCAAGTTTTTGTGAGCGATTTTGTAGCAAGTATGCTCAAGTTTTGTGAGCACTTCTGTATTTTCAATTTTTTTCTTCTCTCTCTCTCTCTCTCTCTTTTTTAACATGTTATTGTCAATATCTCTTCTGACCTTTATTCAATCCTCAACAACACACAGCATACCCTTTCATTTTCCCTAGCTGGAGTCTACATGTTCACACCCTTTCATTTTCCTTAGCTGGAGTCTACATGTTCACACCCTTTCATTTTCCCTAGCTAGAGTCTACACACTCATACCCTTTCATTTTCCCTTAGCCGGAGTCTACACACTCATACCCTTTCATTTTCCCTTAGCCGGAGTCTACACGCTCATACCCTTTCATTTTCCCTTAGCCGGAGTCTACACTCTCATACCCTTTCATTTTCCCTTAGCCGGAGTCTACACTCTCATACCCTTTCATTTTCCCTTAGCCGGAGTCTACACTCTCATACCCTTTCATTTTCCCTAGCTGGAGTCTACACTCTCATACCCTTTCATTTTCCCTTAGCTGGATTCTCAACTGTTCTCAAGAACCTCCCCTGGAAAGACATTGTACTGCTGCTGTTTCCCCTCAGCTCTGAACTGCTGACTAAAAAACTGATTGTCAACATTCTCCTTCAGAAGTCTCTTACTTTGAGGGGGCAGCAGGGTAACACAGACACAGACACACACACAAACATATAGGTCAAGGACTTTTCAGCACCTGAAAAATATTTTTTGTCCAACTTATCTGAGCTTCATTTAGCTGACATCTTAACACCACTTAAGTTTTCAGTAACACCATACAATCTGTGAGATAGCTGTAATGTTAGTTCAAAGCCTAATGTAGGTTATCTAGAGGATGGCTGCTGCTGTTCGATCTTTATTAGTTTTAATGATTTTTTTTTCATAAAAAAAAACTTTTCTCTTGCCTGTGTCAACCTGAAATCTAATAATAATCTTGGTTTTATTAGTTTTTGTTGAAATCACATATAAACATTAAACTGGAAGGCACAAGACACATGCAACCATCCTCATGCTCACTTATGCATACAACTGTCCTCTCCCCAAAAACACTCGTCTTACCCATCCCCACACACTATATCAGTACCCTCCCAGCTCATCTACACACATACACTTTGATTCATATTGCTACATAGAGTTAGACCTAGTCTCCCAACAAAAGAAAATGCACTACTCACTCACACTTTGATTCATGTTGTTTATAGCCCAGTCAACTGTAAGAGGCCATACCAGGGCTCTCTCTCTCTTTCTTTCAAAGCTAACACTGCGAAGACCTCTAGAGATGGGGCAAACTCATACTGGGACTTTCCAATAACAGACACAAATGATCAAACACATGTCAACTAAAATAAGACTTTGAATCTCTCAGGGCCCCCTTTGTATACTGCAGACTTGTGTGTGCTGGTGTGTGTTCATCAGTGGGGTGATGCAGGCATGTTAATTAGAGAGTCCACAGATGTGAGGTGTGCAAGCGTTGGTGTGTGAGAGTGAGTGAGTGAGTGTGTGGTGTGTGTGTGTGTGGGGAGGGGGGGGGGGGGGAGGGGGGGAGTCGTTCTTCTTGTTATGTGTGTGTGTGTGCGCACGTGTGCGCATGCACGTATATGTTGTATTTGATGTTTTTTTATTCTTGATCCTAAGTCATCTACATGCACTCGTTCCTATGCACACACATATGCACATGCATGCATGTGCACATCCACACCCACATCTGTGCACACATACACATGAATGCACATGTGCATATACACACGCACATGCATACACACCCACATTCAATGACATACACTTATTTATACATATAAAAGGCAATTTCTGTCTGTCTGTCTGTCTGTATGTTTGTTCCTCCTCCCGTGCCTAAACCGCTGGATGGATCTTCATATTTGGCATGCATCTTCACTTAACCGATAAAAAGGTCTTGACGGGGCCTGATTTTTCAAAAAGGGGGTAGTTTAAAATAAGTAAATAAATAAACATTTCTACCCTTGCGCCAACAGGGATTCACGCTGAATGAAGTTCTCACACACACATTTCTACCCTTGTGCCAACAGGGATTCACGCTGAATGAAGTTGTCACACATACACGCGGAGCACGAAGGGACAGTAGGGCGGGGAGGGGGTAGAGAATGGGAGCGGGATGATGACTGACGGCAGCGGGACAATGGGACAGAAAGACAAAGGCGGGCTGCAAGCTTACACAGTGAGACTGGAGAGGAAACACAGGAGTGCCTTGGATTCACGCTGAATGACGTTGTCACACACAAATGAGATGTCTTGGAAAAAAAATCAATGACATAATTACTAACAATGACGTATCAATGCAGCAGAAAGAGAGTGTCTAGACAGGCACAGACACCACTCAATCTCTCTCCTCTGCTATGTCTCTCTCTTTCTGTCTCTTTCTCTGTTTCTTTCTCTCTCTCTTTCTCTCTCTCTCTCACTCTCTCTCTCTCAAGTCTCTCTCTCAGTCAACGCGGGTAAGCTAGTACATACATATATGTATACAAACATATGCAGATACATGTGTATGCTCGCACAAACCTACAAATCACACACACATGCAAACCCACTTCTGCACATGCACACACATGCGCACATGCATGCAGGCACACATGTGCACACACACACACATGTGGGGCGCACACATACACACACAAGCACGCACATATGCATGCCCGCACACACACATGAGCCCATGCCCACACATCCATACACACACGTGTACATTCACTATACACATACATAAAAAAAGACAGATCCAATGCAAGGTAGGCACTCAAGGTCTGACCAGAGCATTGGGCTTATGCGTAGGTCAGACATCTGCCAAGTCATAGCCATGAAACCCTCTTCTTCAATTCTCTCATCTTAGTTGTTCATTAATCCATCAGTTTAAAATCATGCGCAGTGTGGTCTCAAAACCTAGCAGATGCGGTATAGCGTATATGGACTAGTCCGCTCGCAGTGATGCCTCCTTAATGAAACTGAAACTCTCATATACACACACACACACACAAACACACACACGTCATGCTGTTTATAGCCCAGTCAACTGTAAGGGGCCTATCAGGGCCCTCTCCCTCTCTCTCTCTCTCTCTCACACACACACACACACACACACATGCACACACACACACACTCACACACACTACTCACACACACACACTACTCACACACACACACACACTACACACACACACACACACACCACACACACACACACACACACACACACACACACACCATCACCCACCTTCCGTTCACGCGTCAGCCCAGGAGAATCCCCCGTCCACAATGAACCCTGTGAAGGCCTTGCCAGCAGGGGTTTTGGCGTCCATGTCAGTGCGAGCCAGCACAAAGTACCAGTTGGCATGGCCGCCGTTGGTGATCCACATCTTCTGCCCGTTTAGGATATACTTGTCTCCCTTCTTCACCGCCTTGGTGCGCACGCCGGCCACATCTGACCCTGCTCCCGGCTCCGTTACGCAGTACGACTGACACATGTAGTGTTTTTGACATTGAAAAGAGCACAGAAACACTGCAGCAGGCAGAGAGAGAGAGCGAGAGCGAGAGAGAGATAGAGAGAGAGAGAGCGAGAGCGAGAGAGAGAGAGAGAGAAAGAGACATGCAGTACGACTGACACATAAAGTGTTTAGACCTTGAAAACAGCACA
>JADBJO010020416.1:0-10000 GCA_016801955.1 Conus betulinus
CAGCGCAGGGCAACGCGCAGCCCAAGCAGCAGCACGCCGCACCAGCACACGCACCATCAGCGCCGGCGTCCTTCACACGTCATCAATAGGTCAGCATGATTGGCATAGGCAAACAGCGGCAGCAGCACAAGCATCAACCACCCCCATCATCATCACACATCACCACATCAGCAGCACATCTTCATCATCAACATCAAAACACCGTCACTACCATCATTCTCACCATTCCACCATACATCAATCCCCATCTTCCACCAACATCATCAACACACCTCCAATCATCATCAACCCCATTACCATGATCATCACCACCACCCCTTCGAGAAGTGTTTTCAGCGTCCCTGCACTGCCCTGCTTTGAGGTCGTGGGTTCGATTCCCCCTCAACAATCAATCATTTTGGATTTTCCTGCCCCCAAATTTCGCTCCTCAGAGTTTGAGTGTTGCTACAACGGCTACTTGAAAAGGTCACATGCGTGGTGGGGGGGTGGAGCTGGCCGGGGGGGCAGGGTCGATCTTGTGGGCACTCACGTAGTGTGAGGTGGGCAGGGGTGCTCTTGAAGGGGAGTTGTGGGGGTCCCCGAGCGAAGGGATGGGGTGGGTGTCTGCGCTGCGGGGGGGGGGGGTGGGGCGGCGGTGGGTGGTGTCGGTTGAGTCTGGTTGGCGGGGCCGGGCGCGTGGCCTGGTTGGGGCGGTGGGGGGGGAGAGGTCGCGAGATCGGTTGCAGAAATGGTGATAGCTGGGTGACGTGGGGCTGCTGTGTGCTCGGCCGGTGGCGACGGGGGGGGGGGGAGGGGGGGGAGGGGGGTGGAAGGGGGGTCGGGCGGGAAGGGGACGCGGGGAAGGGGGGATCGGAGCAGGCGGAACACGGCAAAACTAGTTTGGTCATCAACCTAGGGGGGTGGGAGAAGGGGGGGAGGCATGTCGCGTCAATGTCGCGGGGTCGTGCAAGGTCTAGAGTGGCAGCAGCCACTAGCAGCGACATCAGTTGAAAAAAAAAAGAAAAAGGCGGTCGTCGAGATCTCACCGTTGCAAGCATCATCAATGACAAGGGGGGAAGGGGGGCGAAGGGTCGGCTCAGCGCATCAGCACACGGGGACAGAGACGTGTTCATTGTCGGTGGTCCAGTGGAGACAGCAGGGGAAGCAAGCGGCGCGGGGGGCAGCGGGGGTCGTGCCACGGCGATGCGAGCCAAGGGACGACGGAGTCAGAACCAGGGGGTGCGAGGGAGGGGGTGCGCAACCAGTCGGCGAGCATCAGCCTCCAATCGTGAACCCCCAAAGAACGGCGGTCAGTTCAGTCAAAGTGGCGCCGCCGGGAGGAGCGGACTCGGTGTGGGGGGATGTGTTCGTGCGGGGGCCAGGGTGCAGGGTCGGGGGGCGAGAATAGGCGTCGGGCGTTGGCAAGCGTGGTGTGACGAGTAGATGGTCTCTCTGGTGGGAGCTGTGGCCGGTGGAGTGGGGGTGGGGGGGGGGGTGGTGGGGGGGGGGGGGGGGGGGGGGGCGCCCGGGCGCTAGCTAGGAGGGGACTGGGGGTTGGGGGTTCAACCATCGGGGAGTCGCCTCAGCAACGCAGCCATCACAGCATCACATCCGAGGGAAGCCTTCACGCTGTGACGGTTGGGCCCTTCGGTTCCAAATAAAGGTCTGAGATAATGCTCCGGCCACCTAGCGGACCCGCCATCGCCGGTGGGGCAAGGGGGGCGAACGGATCAACGGACCACGAAGGAACCGCCCAACCCCACCCCCAGAACCAGAAGGAACAGGGAAACACACCCCCACCCACCCCCCCCCCACCCAACAACACTCACACCAACACCCCTTCCCCCTCACCCATCACTCCCCCACTCCGCCATCGGGTTGACGGCTTTTTTTTTTTTCGTTTCGATACAGCGTGTACCAGATTAGCGATATGTGCTCTACAACTCCCCTTCTGTCGTCTGTCTGCTGTCTCTCCTCGCCCCCCCCCCCCCCCCCCCCCCTCTCTCCTCTCTCTCTCAATCTCGATTACAACCTACAGTCATACTAACAATTTCCGATGAATCGACAGATAGTCTATAACACGGATTAAGACAGATAATAGACATCCATATAACAAATATCTACATCCAACCTATATATAGCCTCCATACAGCCAGACATCTCTTATATCGACTATAAAAAAGCCATATATTTATACTTACATATATTTCTTCTCTATCTCATATACAACAGTAGATTTATACATTAATATACACGACATGATCGTTTAACCTTCGTATCCAACGGATATAGGAACGCAACCATGCACCGTCCACGACACACATACCCATATCTATAATATATAGTATATATACATATATACTATACAATAAACCAAAAGTCCTAGATCCGTTCCGCGCCCATTCGAGCAACTTCAGCGCAGTTGGTGTTTATATCATTCATATAAAATGAAAAGGTAAAATAGAGATAGCAGTGAAACTGCACTTGGAAAAAACAGGATGAACAGGTACAAAAGAAGTAGGAATGCCACTTTTAAACACCAAGTAGTGAAAAGGTTAAAAAACAATGGAGAAATTACAATTTGTTAAACAACAAGTAGAACAGATAAAAAGGAAACCGTAACAAGCATTCATGTAATTCACAAGCGTAGTGAAAAGAGTAAAAAGAAAGGAGGAAAATTGCACATTTAAAAAAACGAAGGGAAACCAGGAAACAAAGAAAGTAGAAACTGCACATTTAAAAAAAAAGTATCAACAAGTAGGAAAGATGCATTAAAAAAAAAAAACAAATACATAGTAAAAGGGAAAAAAGCAATATAAAATTGCAAGCGCCACAAAAGGTGAAAAGGTAACAAGCGCAGTAGAAAACATTTTGAGGCATAACAAACGCAAGTACCAAGGGAAAAAAGAACAGTGGAAATTGCAATTAAAAAACAATAAGGAAAAAGGTGGTAGTAAAAGAAAAGTGATGTGAAACTGCATTTACAAAAGTAAGGGAAAAGCTGACATAAAGAAAATCTAGGAATTACATTAGAAAAAGTAGGATAAGTGGTAAAACAAAAAAACACATGCTAACCAAGGTTGGGTTGAGGGGGGATAATTACTTAAAAGACACAGTCGCTGGGAAAAGGGTACAAAGCGTCTGTATGCGTGGGCTCTGTCGTGGGGAACAGAATGGAGATTGAAAAGTGAAGGGTTAAGTGAATGTAGAAATGTGCAATAGTTAGGTCTGGGGAAATGTGAAGCTGGTGCCCACATGGGTAAAAAAGAGGTGGTATCAGGAACTGAACTTAAAAAAAATGGCTGGGGAAAAAAGGGTAAAAAGACGAAAAGGTAGGAACCTGGCATTTTTTTATAGATAATATAAAAGGTCAAAAGAACACGACACAGTAGAAATTGTGTTTTAAATAGGTAAGGTAACACACTGGACAGGGAAATTTGCGTTTAAACGGAGGAAATGTACCAGGAATAGGCACATTGCGTTGTAAAAAAAAAGTCGGAAAGCATCAAAAGAAATAGAAAATTGTGCAGTTAAAAAGTCAGGGAAAAAGTAAAGACAAGTAGGAAGTTGCATTAAAAAAAAGTAGGTCTGTAACAAGTAAAAGAAAGTAATAAATTGTCCTTTTTATACAACACCATAGGAACGAGTAAAACTAAAAGATAAGGAAATGCCTTTCACAAAGGTGCAAGGTAAAGAAACAATACACAGAATATTGACCTTTAAAAAAACCAAAAAAAAAAATCTGAGGAAGGTAAAAAGAAAGTAGGAAATCTACATTGTTTAAAAAAAAGAATGTGGAAAAGGTCAAAAAAGAAAGTAGGACATTCCTTTAAAAATCAATACGAAAATGTGAAACTGAAAGCAGGCCAAATTAACATTCAAAAAGTAAGGAAAAGAAAAAGGAAACTGCTCTAAAAAAAAAGTAGAAAAAATAAAAAACATAAGCAGAAAATTTCATTTTTTTTAAAAGTACATGGGAAATAGTATAAAGAAATGTAAGAACATTGCCACTTTTCACTGCAAACAAAGTAGGGAAAGATAAAAAGAAAGAAGGAAAATTGCTCTACAAAAGAAAGAAGGAAAAGTGGTAAAACGAAAGTAGGAAATTACATATAAAAAAAAGTAGCGACCCAAATCAAAAAGAAAACAGGAAATTGCCACCACAAAAAATGTGAAAATTAAACAAGAAAGAAGAAATTGCATTATTGAAAACTGCTGTAAAAGCGTAAAAAGCAAGAAAAGACAAGTGCAGCATTAAAAAAAAAAAGTAGGGAAAAAGGTAAAAAAGAAAGTAGGAAATTGCTTCAAAAAAGTATGGAAAGATAAAAAGAAAGTAGCGAACCTGCATTAAACAAAAAAATAGGGAAAAGGTCAAAAGAAAGTAGGGAAATTGCCATTTTTAAAATGCATAGTAAGAAAGTAGGAAACGAAGTAAAAATTGCATGTTAAAAGTTTTTTTTTTGTATGGAAAAAGGTAAACAAGAAATTAGAAGTATTGCATTAAAAAAACACAAGGAGGGCAAAGGTCAAAAAAAGAAAGTAGGAAGGACAATTTTGCATTTTTTGAAAAACAGTAGGAGCAAAGGTGAAAAAAAAGAAAAGTAGGAAGTAAAAAACGAAAAAACTACAAAAGAATTTAGAACAATTGCCTAGAAAAAACAAAACAACACAAAGAAAGTTAGAACAATGCATTGAAAAACTAACAAGATTTAAAAAAAGTAACAAGAACTTTAAAAGAAAGTAGGGAAGCGGATAAGATAAGCACAAATTAATTCAAAAAAGTTGGGAAAGGGGGTAGGGGGGTGAGTAAAATCGAAGGGAAAAAAAATAGAAAACTGTAGAAAGATGAAATCAGGGGAAGTTTTGGATAAGGAAAAGCTTAAAGAGAACACAAACAAGAACATGGCGGTGGGTAAAAAGTTGGGGGTAAAAAAGAATGCGGAGGAAAGTGCCTCTAAAAAACAAATATTGAAATGGTGGAACAGGATATTACATTAAAGGAAAGTGGTGTTGAGGAGGATAGAAATCAGGAAACTGCAGCCACAACATGAAATGGGGGAAAGCTGTAAACAATCACAAAGGGGGGTGGATTTGAAGGGTCAGGGGGGTGCAACACAAAGGAAGGAGGAAAGGGGTTGTGCAAAGGGACGGTAACAAAATGTTGAAAAAGAAAGTCAGGAAAATGCAGTGTAAAAAACTAAAAAAAATAAAAAAAAATGGGAAAGCAGGGACAAAAGCAGGGAATCGCCGCCGATAATATGCATCTTGGGGGTGGGGGAGCCAGGGGGAAACGCTAGGAAATGGCTTTTTTTTTTCTGAAAGAGAGGGGTAATAGGAAAGTAGGTATTGCGCCCCGTAAAACCGCAAATAAAAGAATTAGGAATTCACACGGAAACCAGTGGGGAAAATGTAAAAAGAAGAGTAGGAACAGTACAGACGCTGGACGTAAACGACACAACCACAACAACAACCATAGTACATTAATGGCAACGCACCAAAGCGTGGAAAAAACAAACAAGGCAAGCCACATCATAAACACGCACGCAACAAAATGGCACGAAGATGGGGGGGTGGGGGGGGCAAAGGGATGACCAAGGGAAAAAGATGTAAACGTTATCACAACACACACACAATAGACACCCACCAAACACCACAACACACACACACGAGCCCACACACCAACGCAACGATACAAACACACAACGAAACACACAAAACCACACAGGGCACACATACACCGGCACACACACAAAAACACACACACCACCCACACACCACCGACACAACTTGAAACACAACACATTATCTTCAACGCGCATAATGGACCTGTGTCAACGCATGCTTCCAACACAATACACACAACACGACACACACCACACAACACACACACACACACTACACACACACACCACAATCCATCCACACGCACACACCACACAGACACACAACAATACACCGCACACACACACAACACACACACACACACACTCACAACACACACACACCACAACACCACACCACACACCCACCCACACACACACACACCACGCACCACAAACACACCACACACACACACACACACACCACACTCACCCACACAACACGCGCGCGCACACACACAACACACACCCACACACCACCACACACACAACCAAACACGCACACACCACACACAACACACACAACCACACACACACATACACACACAACACACACACACACACACACACACACACCACTCACACAAAATGAGAGGAGCGTGCGTATTACAATTAATGCTGATGGAAAGGGGACACCGGCTGCAGCTGCTGCAGGGCGAAGGGAAAGCTGTAGAGGAAGGCGCATCTTCTCTTATTATCTTTCCGTACAGACATCAAACCGCACACGCCATACACACAAAGCAGAGAGAAGAAGAACACCTGTTCAAAACGTGACTGGAGGGGGTCAAAGATGCAGGCCTCAGGTCGATTTTCTCCCTCCAGCTCATCACCCAATGGGGGACTGGAAAAATGTTGCGCGCACGTGTCGGGTGCATATGCAGATAGGACTATGGGATGTATTGAGGATGCAAGCGTTGTTTCTGTGTGTGACTCGTGTCGTGTGTGTGTGTCGTGTGCTTGTGTCACAAAGGGTGGTGTGAATGTTGCGCGTGCGTGCGTGTGCGAGGTGGTGTGAATAATGTGTGTGTTGTGTGTGTGTGTGCATCTGTGTGTGTGCCTGTGTGTGTGTGTGTTGTGTGTGTGTATGTGGTGGTGTGTGTGTGGTTTGTGTGAGTGTACAGCACTGCGTAATCTGTGTAAATGTTTGATGTGGTCAGTGTGTGTGTTGTGTGTGTGTGTGTGTGTGTGTGGTGTGTGTGTGTTGGTGGTGTGTGTGTGGTGTGATTGCGGGTGTGTGGGCGCGACGCGCGGCGCGCGCGCGCGTGCGTGTTGTGCGCACGTGCGCTGGTTTAAGTAAGTGCAGTTGCACGCACGTCCATTTGCATGGGCTCGGTTGTACGGGCAAAACCAGACAACGAAAGATCGAGATCGTGATCGATGAGTTTTGAGGAGGTCAGGAGGAAGAGAGAGAAGGAGAAGAGAGGAGGTCAACGCGAGAAGGACAATACTTCTTTGTTCTGTGTGGGTTAATGCACTGTGCCGTGTGTAGCACCGTACGTTCGTGCGCCCATCGTGCAGTCGCGCAGTGCGCGACGCGCGGCAAACTCTCGAAACTAAATAATACAAGTGCGCACAGCTGTAAACACACGTAACATTCAGAAAGGAAGTCGTGCACGACCCTACCATTGAGAAAATCTCAAGGTAAAAAAAAAAAAAAAGACAAAATAAAAAAACAAAAAAAAACGGGGGTGAAAAAAAAAAACACACAAAGAAAAAAAGGGTAAAAAAAATCAAAGACAAAAAAAAGTATAAAAAAGTAATCAAAAAACAGGGAGAGGAACGTCAAAAAAAGAAAAAAAGGCAAAGCAAATAAATTCTTTGTCTAACAACGAATAAAGCACTCAAAAACAATAGAAAAAACAATTGGGTTCGTAAAAAACAAAAAAACAAAGTGGCTCAACAAAACTAGAATAAAAAAACTAATCCAAAAAGAAGAAATTAATAAAAACAAAAAAACGAAGTTTACATTGTAAAAAAAACAAAAATTAAAAAAAAAAAAAACCCAAAAAGAAAATGTAAAAAAAAAAACAAACAAAAACAAAAAAACTAACAACAGTAATCAAGAAACAAACACCGCACCGATATCAACATTTTCTCAAATAAACCAATGAAGGGCAAAGCAAAGCAATTAAAAAAAAAAAACATTAACAACGACAAAAAACAATCAACATCATATACAACCAGAAAAGCCCATACAGATGTAACCACAATTTTAAGTGGCATTTGAAAAATTGAAAGAAAAAAACTAATCAGCACAGAAGAATTAAACCGCAACATAAGTACTTAACACATATTCATACATAGCATACCCATGATTGTTATTCAATGTAAAAGATGACATTAGGAGAAAGAGAAAATATAAAACAAAAAAAAAGAGAAGTTATCAATCTCTTACCCATCCCCCCCCCCCCCCCCCCCTCCCCCCCCCTCCCAAAGCTCTGTACAGATTTAGTAATGAAATTAGCCTCAGTAGCCTCGCATCATCTTCCGCGCGTTTCAAAAGTGTGCGTTTCCATAAGTACACTGTGATATAGCCGAGTTGTGGACATTTTGAAATACATATCCCTAGGTCTTTGCAACTGCGCGGCCCGGTGACATGTTTAGCTGAATTGAAAGCCATTTTAGCAGAAGTCATTTCATAAACATCTCTATAAAACAAAGCAAAACAAAAGCCGAACCAAAAAAGGACAAAACCCAAACACAATAACCAACCAAAAAAAAAATAAAAGCAAAAAACGACATTATCCATCCCCTGCCCTATCCCCCCTAAAACCCTCCCCTCGCCAGTGCGCCCGTGCGCGCGCGCGCGCGCACAACACACACACACACACACACACACAAACATACACAAACACACACACACACACACCCACACAACACACACACAGACACACACCCACACACACACACACCTACTAAGACATTGAGAAATACACCCAGAGTTTTATAGACGGTGGTATGCTCTCCAGTTTGAGTGGCCAGTCGGGCAACATTAACAATCCACATCAGAAACGTTGCCTCCTTGATGAGTCCGATCATGCCGGACGAAGGGCCTCGGAGCTGGCAGTATCAGGGCGCTGTCTTCAGATGGGTCACAATGCTCTGCTCTTGAATGGGGATTAGACGGGGGTAGTCTCCACGGGCTGCTAGTGGCGGCGTCCCCCCCTCCCCCTCGGGAAAACATCAGCAGGATTTTTGGAGGACCTAATAAGACATCAAGGGACCTCCTAATAAGACGTCAAGGAATACAATAAGACGTCAAGGACCTAATAAGACATCAAGGGACCTCCTAATAAGACGTCAAGGAATACAATAAGCCGTCAAGGGACCTAATAAGACATCAAGGGACCTCCTAATAAGACGTCAAGGAATACAATAAGACGTCAAGGACCTAATAAGACATCAAGGGACCTCCTAATAAGACGTCAAGGAATACAATAAGACGTCAAGGACCTAATAAGACATCAAGGGACAAGGACGTCCTAATAAGACGTCAAGGACCTAATAAGACATCAAGGGACCTCCTCAAGGTCAAGGATAAGACGTCAAGGACCTAATAAGGGAGGGACCTCCTAATAAGACGTCAAGGAATACAATAAGACGTCAAGGACCTAATAAGACATCAAGGGACCTCCTAATAAGACGTCAAGGAATACAATAAGCCGTCAAGGGACCTAATAAGACATCAAGGGACCTCCTAATAAGACGTCAAGGAATACAATAAGCCGTCAAGGACCTAATAAGACATCAAGGGACCTCCTAATAAGACGTCAAGGAATACAATAAGACGTCAAGGACCTAATAAGACATCAAGGGACCTCCTAATAAGACGTCAAGGAATACAATAAGACGTCAAGACGTAAAGACCTCAAGGGACCTACATCAGACGGGACCTCCAATAAGACGTCAAGGAATACAATAAGACGTCAAGGACCTAATAAGAGACGACAAGGAATACAGTAAGACGTCAAGGGACATAATAAGACAAGGAATACAATAAGATGTCACGGGACATATTAAGACGACAAGGAATCACAATAAGACGTCAAGGACCTAATAAGACGTCAAGGAATACTAATAAGACGTCAAGGGACCTAATCAAGACTAATAAGACGTCAAAGAATACAATAAGACGTCAAGGAATACAATAAGACGTCAAGGGACCTAATAAGACGACAAGGAATACAGTAAGACGTCAAGGGACATATTATGACGACAAGGAATACAATAAGACGTCAAGGGACATATTATGACGACAAGGAATACAATAAGACGTCAAGGGACATATTATGACGACAAGGAATACAGTAAGACGTCAAGGGACATAATAAGACGACAAGGAATACAATAAGACGTCAAGG
>JADBJO010020416.1:12500-20000 GCA_016801955.1 Conus betulinus
ATGACCTGTCCTCGTCTCCAAGCGTGAAAGATTTAAAACTCTACAGGCAAAAGTCCAGTCCGACCTTCGACTGATGCAGGACCAGTGGTGGCAAGATAAAGCGGCCTAAGTCCAGCATTACGCGGATACCCACAATTCCAAGAAATTCTTTAGCGCTCTGAGACAGTCTTTAGCCCCTCTATATCGGGCTGCTCCCCGTTGTTGTCCTCGGACGGTTCGACCCTGATCAAAGACCAAGAGGGCTTGAACAAACGCTGGCAAAAGCACTTCAGTAACCTGCTTAATCGACCCTCATCGGTCGACGCAGACGCACTGAACCAGATTCCCCACAGCCAATGCAAGAGTCGCTCGCAGAACCCCCGACCATAGACGAAATTAAGAAGGCAATCCGTCAGACAAACTAAGGCAGAGCGTCGGGTAAGGACGGCATTCCTGCCGAGATTTACAAGGCGGCAGGCCCCAACGCCCTTGAAGCCTTTCATGATGTCCTGCTGAGTATCTGGGAAGAGGAGGAGATGCCTGATGATTTCCGTGATGCCCTGATTGTCTCCCTCTACAAGACAAGGGAAGCAAATCTGACTGTGGGAACTACAGGGGCATCTCTCTCCTCTCTATTGCAGGGAAGATCTTTGCCAGAGTTATACTCAACAGACTTATCATAGTATCCGAGCAGAACCTCCCGGAGGCACAATGCGGCTTCAGGCCTGGCAGAAGTACTACTGATATGATCTTTGCCATCCGACAACTTCAAGAGAAGTGCATTAAACAAAACATGCCCCTTTTCTCTGTTTTCATAGATCTGACCAAGGCTTTTGACACGGTCAATAGAGAGAGGCCCTCTGGACAGTCCTAGAGCGCATCGGATGCCCGCCAAAGTTTATATCAATGATCAGGCTTTTTCACGACGGCATGACTGGCCAGGTCCTCTCTGGCGGGAATGTGACGGAAGCCTTTGCAATCACCAACGGTGTGAAACAGGGCTGTGTTCTAGCTCCAGTCCTATTTAATGTGTTCTTCACCTGTATGCTGTCCCATGCCGTCCGCGACGTGGAGAAAGGGGTCTACATTCGCTACCGTTTGGATGGCTCCCTCTTCGACCTGTGTGTCGTCTCACTGCCAAGACAAAGAGCATGCAAACCCTCCTTCAAGAAGTCCTCTTTGCTGATGACTGCGCCCTTGTGGCCCATGCAGAATCCGACCTGCAGATGATGCTAGATCGCTTCTCTGAGGCCTCAAAACTCTTCGGCCTGACTGTCAGTCTCGGCAAGACGGAGGTGCTTCACCAACCTGCACCAAACACCCACCCCCCTGCACCCAGCATTATCATCGACGACACACCACTTGCCAATGTCGAACATTTCAAGTACCTGGGAAGCACCATCTCCTGTGATGGCTCCCTGGATAAAGAAATCGTCTCTAGAATCGGCAAGGCTAGCCAGGCAATGGGCAGACTCCGCACCCGAGTGCTCAATCAACACAGTATCCGACTATCAACGAAACTGAAGGTCTACAATGCGGTGGTACTCCCCTCCCTTCTCTACGGTTGTGTAACATGGACACTGTATCGCAGACACTTTAAAAAAAAAAACTGGAATACTTTCACATGCGAGCGCTCCGTTCCATACTCGGAATCTGCTGGCAGGACCACATCACCAACCTGGAGGTCCTGGAACGTGCCAACTCCACCAGCGTTGAGTCCATGCTCATCAAGGCCCACTTCGATGGGTGGGGCATGCCATCCGTATGGAGGAGTTTAGGATGCCAAGACGCCTGATGTATGGTGAGCTACAGCTCGGCAAGAGAAACCAAGGCCGCCCAAAGCTGCGATACAAAGACACTGTGAAAGCAAACATCCAGTGGTGTCATGTCAAGCCGAGAGAACTGGAGGGGCGTGCTATGGACAGACCAAAATGGAGAGTCTCAGTCAACAAAGCTGCAGCAAACTACGAAGAAGCACGACGCCAGAAGCTCACTGATGCCAGAGAAAAGCGACACAGGGCTGCATCAGCAGTGATCACAACAACGGACTTCCAATGCCCCCACTGTTCAAGACTCTGCGCCTCCAGGCTAGGACTGCAGAGCCACCTTCGCGTGCATCGATGAGCGGCAGAACGTAAATGTCATCATCGGATCCGATGGACAACCACCACCACCAGAGAACACGGTGCAGTCTATGGCTGACGGTGAGCAGTTTCATTTTGCCCAACGTAAGGAAAGATTTCATCCGTCATGTTTTTTTCTTTTTTTTTAACTCATTGATCACAGATGCTTGAAGATCTTTCTTTGGGTTACGATTCTGAAATCCTTGGTAGACATAGATAGCAAGACGCAGCAGTGTGAGACGAGGACAAGACACACACACACACACACACACACACACACACACACACACACACACACACACACACACACACACACACACACACACACACACACACACACACACACACACACACACACACACACACACACACACACACACACACACACACACACACACACACACACACACACACACACACACACACACACACACACACACACACACACACACACACACACACACACGCACACACGCACGCACGCACTCACACACACACTCACCCTTCGTCCTGAAGAGTTCAGCCTCAATGGCCTTTTCCCGGTGATTTCCTGCCAGCTTGGGGTAGCTGAAGAGCTGCACGTGCACCTTGCGGTAGTGGTCCCACCACGCCCACGCACAGTCCACAAAGTACGTCACGTCCTGCACCACCACCCACAGATTGCACTGCATCGCGGAGATCATCTTCCGGGTCATTCTGGGCGAAAACTTCGCTTTCAGCAGCACAGAAACAAAAAGCAGAGAGAGAGAGAGAGAGAGAGAGAGAGAGAGAGAGACAGACAGACAGACAGACAGACAGACAGACAACAGCAGACAGAGAAACAGAGAGACAGAGAAAGAGAGACACTGACAGAGAGAGAGAGACAGGGTGAGAGAGAGAGAGAGAGAGAGAGAGAGAGAGAGAGAGAGAGAGAGAGAGAGAGAGAGAGAGGGGGGGGAGGGTGCGTTTGTTAGTGTTCATGTGCGTGTGTGCATGCGTGTTTGTATCGGTATTTACAGGTGTCGGTGTTTACATATAACCACACAAAGATCGCCAACATCATATCAAATACCTAATCGGACTATGTAACAACCAAGAGGTAATTTTAAAAAAAAAACAAAATCAGTATCATAAAAAAAAAACCATCAATCACAGACATGCCAGATGAACATGGTAAGTATGCCCTGCGAGGCATGCACCCATCTAAAACCATGACCTTTTGCTGCTATGTTTGTTTCGCCACATACACCTTTTGTTGACGCAGTACATTTTAGCTCTTAGAGCAGCTAGTTTCAGTCGATAAAATGTTGAAACAAATTTCTGTATATATATATATATAGATAGATATATATATATATATATATATATATATATATATATATATATATATATATATATATATATAGATAGATAGATAGATAGATAGATAGATAGATAGATAGATAGATATTCTGAATTTGCAGACTTTCGAAGCTTTTGACATCATCAATTCTGAAAAGGTGACTATTTTGTGTTCTAACATTAAGAACTAGGTTTTTCAGACTATTTTCAAAACACTCCCATGCCTTTTGCTTAACTCTCTTAAGCCACAGTGTGCACGCCCGCGCGTGCGCGCGCGCGCGCGTGTGTGTGTGTGTGTGTGTGTGTGTGTGTGTGTGTGTGTGTGTGTGTGTGTAAATAATTTCAAATGAGAAGAAATCACGTGCAGAAAACCAATTTTCAGCCCTGAATTAGTAAATAAAGTTTCGGAAAGAAGAAACAAAATTGCAAAAGACAGAAGGAAAGACGTTAACTTTTTTTTGTTTGCTTTAATCGATAACAATCCGGGAAAGTCGAATTCCTTTCAAAAACAGGATGCTTCTTTCTCTACTGCGCATGTCGGAGAAGAGAAAACACACACACACACACACACACACACACACACACACACACATTTGAGCACTGATGGGGGGACGACTGTGTTAGACTGTACTTGACACACACACACACACATTTGACACACACACACAACCTGAACGCAGAGACAAAGAGAAAACAAGTGTGATTGACTAAACTGAACATTCAGTAAAGAGAAAGCAAAAGTGTGGATTGACTAAACTGGACATTCAGTAAAGAGAAAACAAGTGTGGATTGACTAAACTGAACATTCAGTAAAGAGAAAGCAAGTGTGGATTGACTAAACTGGACATTCAGTAAAGAGAAAGCAAGTGTGGATTGACTAAACTGGACATTCAGTAAAGAGAAAACAAGTGTGGATAGACTAATCTTAACATACAGTAAAGAGAAACAAGTGTGGATAGACAGATCTGACACATACAGTAAAGAGAAAACAAGTGTGGATAGACTAATCTGAACATACATTAAAGAGAAAACAAGTGTGGATAGACTAATCTGAACATACAGTACAGAGAAAACAAGTGTGGATAGACTAATCTTAACATACATAAAGAGAAAACAAGGGTGGGTAGACTAATCTGAGCAGAGAGTAAAGAGAAAAGTGTGAATAGGCTAATGTGAACACAAAGTGAAGAGAAAACAAGTGTGGATAGACTAATCTGACACATACAGTAAAGAGAAAACAAGTGTGGATAGACTAATCCGAACATACAGTAAAGAGAAAAGTGTGGATAGGCTAATATGAACACAGAGTAAAGAGAAAACAAGTGTGGATAGACTAATCCGAACAGAGAGTAAAGAGAAAATGTGGACAGGCTAATGTGAACACAGGAAAAAGAGAAAACAAGTGTGGGTAGACTCATCTGACACATACAGTAAAGAGAAAACAAGTTTGGATAGACTAATCTGAACATACAGTGAAGAGAAAGCCAGTGTGGGCAGACTAATGTGAACACAGAGTAAAGAGAAAACGAGTGTGGATAGACTAATTTGAACATACAATAAAGAGAAAACAAGTGTAGATAGAGTAATCTGAACAGAGAGTAAAGAGAAAAATGTGGATAGGCTAATGTGAACACAGGAAAAAGAAAACAAGTGTGGGTAGACTAATCTGACACATACAGTAAAGAGAAAACAAGTTTGGATAGACTAATCTGTACATAGAGTAAAGAGAAAGCAAGTGTGGGTAGATTAATGTGAACACAGAATACAGAGAAAACAAGTGTGGATAGGTTACGCTGAACAGAGAGTAAAGAGAAAACGAGTGTGGATGGGTCAATCAATCCGTCGGGGGACTTGGAAAGTTCAGCAAGCAATATGGAGAAGTCGCAGTGATGCACAGACATGCAGTGTATTCACAGAACCCCAGTGAACAGAATGATGGTGACGGTACAGCTTTCAGAGTGCATACATGCATCGGAGGCACGAGGCGCGTACACGCGAGCAAACACACTGACGCTACCGCATGCATGCACTGCGCATGCACATACGTACAAAGGTACATACATTCTCTCTCGCTCTCTCACACAAGTACAAACTTGCCACCCTTTTATCCATCCCACACTCATTTCTGCTCCAACGCGCATGCGTGCGCGCACGCACACATGCGTGCACACACACACACACACACACACACGCGCGCGCGCACACACACACGCGCGCGCACACACACACACACACACACGCTCTCACACACTCTCTCTCTCTCTCTCTCTCCCCCCCCCCCCCCCCCCCCCCCCTTTTTTTTTTTTTTTTCCAACCCCTCCTCGTTCCCACACAGGTCACAAGTCACCATCATGCCCTTAAATTCACCTCCAATTCCGACTTCAATATCCGGAGGGTAGAAGAAGGTGAACGACGAAGCAGAGGGGTGGGGGTGGGGGGGGGGTGGGGGGCGGGGCTGGGGGTGCGGTTGGATATCAAACCAGGACAGAGGGAGAGCTAAAGGCATAGCCTACTTCAATCCAAACCGAAGATCAACTTCCAAATCCCCAGATTTCACTCAACGGGCACAGAGATGAGGTGGCGATCACCGCGCCGCCAGATAGCACGACCCCACTCCAACCTGTCAGACATTGCTGCCGCACCTGCAAGACATCCTGGGATCAAGGCTGGCAGGCAAGCAGACAGACAGGCAGACAGACAGGCAGACAGACAGACAGACAGACAGACAGACAGACAGACACGCGGACTGGCTGGCTCACTAGCTAGTTGCCTGGAACAGGATCGGACTGGTTAGTTCGATTCAGGTTGAACGTGATCACACCACCACCCAACTTGATACGACAGATCAGGATAACCGTCCCAGAAAACTGGCGTGGGGGAGGGGGGGGGGGGGGGGAAGGGAGTATATGGTAGGTGCTGTTTGTAGGTGGTGGTGGTGGAGGTGTGTGCGTGTGTGTGTGTGGGGGGGGGGGGGGGGAGGGGGGGTAGGTAGGGGACCTACGTCACAGTGCACGGCCACCACTAGAAGGATAGCACGTTCAGATGGTTGACCACAAAAAAAGGTTTTCTTTTCTGTTTTCTGCCGGGTGGTGGCGGGATTTGAACTGGCAAACATCTGACTGTCACCCCCGGTGTTCTACCATCAGGCCAACCCATTTCCTGATAATATAACTGGGCCTTTGAGTGGACACGCATGCTCTGTACAATTGTGGGCTACCTACGCCGCAGAGAGTCCAGTTTGTATTATATGGTATGGCAATGCTGCTTACAGCCCTGTCGACCGCAAAGGGCCATATCAGGGCTGTCACCGCGTTGAAGTCAACTCGCGCGTCATTCAACAACAACAACAACAACAAACAAAAGAAAAAAAGAAAAAACCCGTATCCACACTACACATGAATCTACATTTTCTATTAAAAAAAAACAAACAAAAAAAAAAAAACGGAAATTTTGTTAAAATCTTTCTTCTGTAATCTTAGATGAAAAATTTTGATCTCTTTCAGAAATTCAAAGATCACATCAGGTGGGACATCTCTGAAAAAGGTTTTCATGGAGACTGCTGTAAAATAGATTTTAAAATGTTAGTGATAGCGTACCGAAAAAAAAAAAGTAGACAAACGAATCACCAGACAAAACTCGACGCGTTTCGACCTCTTAGCTCTTCTTCAGGCAAGATACAAAAGACTCAGGACATCGAAAATGAACGAGCAATCCCTTACCTTTTGCCCCACTTCGGCGCAAGGTGAAGGTAAGTGATCGCTCGTTCATTTTCGTTGTCCTGGGTCTTTTGTATCTTAACTGAAGAAGACCTAAGAGGTCGAAACGTGTCGTGTTTCGTCCGGTGACTGGTTTGTCTACCCCCCCCCCCCCCCCCCCCCCCCATGTGTGTGCGCGCGCGTGTGTTTGTGTGTACATGTGTGTGTGTGTGTGTGTGTGTGTGTGTGTGTGTGTGTGTGTGTGTGTGTGTGTGAGGAGGAGAAAGAGAGAGAGAGAGAGAGAGAGAGAGAGAGAGAGAGAGAGGCAGACAGACAGACACACGGACAAAGAGACAGACAGACAGACAAACAGACAGACAGAC
>JADBJO010020416.1:25000-30000 GCA_016801955.1 Conus betulinus
GGATGACTTATCCGGCAGGGAAAGGATGACTTAACCGCAGGAAAGGGATGACTTATCTGGCAGGGAAAGGATGACTTAACCGGCAGGAAAGGGATGACTTAACCGGCAGGAAAGGATGACTTAACCGGCAGGGAAGGAATGACTTAACCGGCAGAGAAGGGATGACTTAACCGGCAGGGAAGGGATGACTTATCCGGCAGAAAGGGACGACTTACCGGCAGGGGAGGGATGACTTAACCGGCAGGGAGGGATGACTTAACCAGCAGGGAAGGGATGACTTAACCGGCAGGGGGGGATGACTTAACCGGCAGGGGAGGGATAACTTAACTGGTGGGGAGGATGAATTAACTGGCTGGGGGTTGACAACTGGTAGAGAGGGATGACTTAACCTGTGGGGAGGGATGACTTGACCGGCAGGGGAGGGATGACTTAACCGGCGGGGAGGGTTAACGCCGCCAAGACCAAAGGGTAGGCGAACTGACTTTAGGCGAAAAGCTTGGTAACCGAACGGATCTGGATTCCTCCTTTGATCCGGATCCAGGTTCCGAGTGGGGACCATCCTTGGGGCTGCAATCCGTCTTTTCACCCCGATTTGATCGAACTCGATTCACTCTTTTTTTTTTCCTTGTCTTTCGTAATTTTGCCGCCGACAAAAAAAAAAAAAAAAAAAAAAAAAAAAAAAAAATGAAGCAACAGACCAGAGTGAACACGTAACCAATCTTCCTTTCCGTGAGACGGCAAGGAAAAAAAAAAAAAAGAAAAAAAAAAAAAACGAGAAAAAAATTACAGAAATGGAACGGACGGTAGGGAAATCCAAGCCGCCAGCTCCAGACAGCGGATGCATGACCAAGCAAACAAAAGAGAATCTCCCTGACAGATGACAAGCCTAGAGAAACCACACACACACACACACACACACACACACACTCACACTCACACACAATTAAAAAAAAATCGCCTGGAACCGTCGTCACGTGCTGTGCTTGGGTGACATGGATTTATGTAGCAGGATGACAGGTCTCACGAACCGCCCCTTCATCTCTGTTCTATCGATGATGAAAATGACAAGGTATGGTAAGATAAGGTAAGGTAAGGTAAAGGTAGGGCAAAGATAAACGTGAGGCAAGGTAAAGGTAAGGTATGGTAAGGGTTAAGTAAGGTAAAGGTAAGTAAAGGTGGGCAATGTATGGTAAGGTAAGGTAAACGTAAGGTAGGGTAAGGTAAGGTAAGGGTAAAGGTAGGGCAAAGGAAAGGTGAGGTAAAGGTAGGGTAAAGGCACAGGTAAGGTAAACGTAAGGTAAATTTATGGCAGGTAAAGGTAAGGTAGGGGAAGGTGAGGTGAGGTAAGGTAAGGTAAAGGTAATGTAAGGTAAAGGTAAGATAAGGTTAAGGTAAAGTAAGGTAAGGCAGGGTAAAGGTAAGGTAAGGGAATGGTAAGGTAAGGTAAAGGTAAGGGTAAGGTAAAGTAAGGTAAGGTAAAGGTAAGTAAAGGTGAGGTAAGGTGGGGTAAAGTATGGTAAGGTAGGTAAAGGCGAGGTAAGGTAAAGTTAAGGTAAGGCAAAGTAAGGTAAGGTAAAGTATGGCAAGGTAAAGTAAGGTCAGGTCAGGTCAGGTCATGTTACTTCTATCCCAGCCGACCGCCGAGGGCCATTATCAGGGCTGTAACGAAAGAAGGAGAATGACGACGAGGATGAGGACGATCCAATGGAGGACAACGATGCTTGATGGAAAGCAGCACATCAGCCCCTGTGAGGATCTCGCCGACATCAAACGAAGAGAAGATAACTACGGTGGGTCGGGCCAGCTGACAAGATCCAATCACCTTTTGCTACATCGATCCTCATGTGAACCGTAGAGGGAGGGAAGGCGGGAGGGAGGAAGAGAGGGAGGAAGGGAGACGGGGGAGAGAGACACAAGAAGGAGCAACAGGCTGACAATACTGCAGGGCCCCGACTGACCTCCTGCGGATTTTCTGTTCAGTGAAAATGACGATGTGCATGATGAGCTTGGCCTCGTGGTAGTTGAAAGAGAGAGAGAGAGAGAGAGAGAGAGAGAGAGAGAGAGAGAGAGAGAGAGAGAGACAGACAGACAGACAGACAGACAGACAGACAGACAGACAGCCAGCCAGTTAGAGAATGAGTGACAGAGAGAAACAGACAGAGAGAGAGAGAGAGACAGAGACACAGAGAGAGACAGAGACACAGAGCGAGAGACAGAGACAGAGACAGAGAGAGACAGAGACAGAGAGAGAGAGAGAGAGAGAGAGAATTTCAACAGCGTAAATGTTCTCCCCCTTCATCCGCGAAAATGTCTTGAATCATCGCAGGGAGTGCTGAGGTGTGCTCTCTCTCTCTCTGTCTGTCTCTCTCTCTCTCTCTCTCTCTCTCTCTCTCTCTGCATCCCACTCCTCTGTCTTTTTTTTTTTTTTTTCTATACGCGCGGGGTTGATGGGCAAGCGAGGCAATAAGCACTGATTAACTAACTGACTACAGAAATCTGAACCCAAATTAAAATCTCGTTATTGCAGAGCAAGCACATTGATCTCCGCTGGTATTTGGTGTCAGTTATCATAGCAGACCATGGTGTGTGTGTGGGGGGGGGGGGGGGGGGGGTGGTATGTGCGTGCGTGCGTGCGTGCGTGCATGCGCGTGCGCGTGTGCGTGTGCGAGCGCTGCGTGCGTGCGTGCGTGAAAGCAAGTTGATACAGAACAGGCGTGACGTGCTCCAATCTCTTTGGGGTAAGAAGCGGTCTGTGGAAAAAAAAAATGCCCTGTATTTCAGCCAAAGGAACAAAGCGCGGAAAACGTAGGAAGGTATAGCAGCAACAGACCGGTCAGGGACACAGTATACATGAAACCTGTCGGTGGGTGGGCAGGGAAGAAAAGGAAAAAAAAGAAACCAGTTGCGCCATGTTTCTTCTCGGTTAGTCGTGCTGTACAGCCCAGCCACACCGCGCTAATTCCACCGACAGAACGCGAACCGAGGACAGAAATAATGGTCTTCCACGGACGAGCACGAACGCTGCACCAAGATGCTGACCTCAAGGTGGACAGGCAACGCTAGTAGTATCCACAGGTCACCGGTAACTTTTCTTGAAAATGTTACTTCACCTAGACCTGTTCGGTGCGTTCAAGCCGAAAGTCACTTTACTAACTGCTGTGGCGTGGACAGCGTCACGGATTGTGGGCTGGGCGATCGTGCGTTCGATCCCCATCACCACGGAGGCAGATGGCAGAGGATTTGGGGGGAGGGGGGGGGGGAGGAGGAGGGGGCGGAATATTATTCAGACAAACTGTAAAAATGGTAGCAGAGGTCTAGAGCACAGTTCTGCCTTAGGGGTCTCAGAATACTGAGCACAGTTTTTTCCCTAGGGGTCTCAGAATACAGAGCAGTTCTCCCTTAGGGGGTCTCTGAATACACAGCAGTTCCCCCTTAGGGGTCTCTGAATACACAGAGCAGTTCTCCCTTAGGGGTCTCTGAATACACAGCACAGTTTTTTCCCTTAGGGGTCTCTGAATACACAGCACAGTTCTCCCCTTAGGGGGTCTCTGAATACACAGCACAGTTCCCCCTTAGGGGTCTCTGAATACACAGCACAGTTCTCCCTTAGGGGTCTCTGAATACACAGCACAGTTCTCCCTTAGGGGTCTCTGAATACACCGCACAGTTCTCCCTTAGGGTCTCAGAATACACCGCACAGTTCTCCCTTAGGGGTCTCTGAATACACCGCACAGTTCTCCCTTAGGGGGGTCTCTGAATACACAGCACAGTCTCCCTTAGGGGTCTCTGAATACACAGAGCAGTTCTCCCTTAGGGGTCTCTGAATACACAGCACTGTTTCTCCCTTAGGGGTCTCTGAATACACAGCACATTTTTTTCCCTTAGGGGTCTCTGAATACACAGCACAGTTCTCCCTTAGGGGTCTCTGAATACTCAGCAGTTTTTCCCTTAGGGGTCTCTGAATACACAGCACTGTTCTCCCTTAGGGGTCTCTGAATACACAGCTGTTCTCCCTTAGGGGTCTCTGAATACACAGCAGTTCTCCCTTAGGGGTCTCTGAATACACAGCAGTTTTCCCTTAGGGGTCTCTGAATGCACAGCAGTTTTTCCCTTAGGGGTCTCTGAATACACAGCACAGTTCTCCCTTAGGGGTCTCTGAATACACAGCACAGTTCTCCCTTAGGGGTCTCTGAATGCACAGCAGTTTTCCCTTACGGGTCTCTGAATGCAGAGCACAGTTCTCCTTGGGGGTCTCTGAATGCAGAGCACAGTTCTCCTTGGGGGTCTCTGAATACACAGCACACAGTTTTCCCTTAGGGGTCTCTGAATACACAGGCGGTTTGTTTAAACAGCACACTTCTGCTGACAGCTGCCAGCTTCCTTGCGCTTACCTGCCACAAGCTTTCCTCCCTACGCGTAATGTGATACTAGCTGTCTGGCTGATAGTGTGTGTTAAAAACAGGATGCTGTGTTTCTTTATTAATACTTTGCGCCAGAATGCAACGAACTGTGGTTGATTGATGTCACTGTAATGTGGGGTCTCTGACTGACAGAACGACACCAAACATGAATGGGTCTTCTTTCATACGCATTGCTGACAAGCACCACAAAGATTTGTCAACAAAAACAATTGAAACAGACTAACGAACACACACAAGTGAAATGAAATCGCAACTCAGTGGAGAGCATGCGTTCCTGAAGCTATCACGCTCAACCTCTAGCATATTGGACATGCATATCTTTCCTTCTAAACTGACAGAAAATTAGTCGCGGTACTTCTACCTGACAGCCGGTACTTGGCCTGAATAAACAGTGTCGGGTCTGGTCAGCTTCACTGGGAACACTGGTTTCCCCACCACAGCCTAGGCATGTTTTGCTTGTTTATCTGCGTGCTCTACGTGCTTGTGAAGCATGCCGAAACTGATTCTATCACAGCCACACCATGCTTTTAGTAAAGCAAGATTTTAGCATGCCACACATGCAGATGTCAGTTATAAACA
>JADBJO010020417.1:0-7500 GCA_016801955.1 Conus betulinus
GGGTCATCTTCCACTTTTCATTCAAATTTTTTTTGCAGGACGACAGTTTCAGGTCCGGGTTGGCACCACTGTCTCTGATGTTCATGAGCAGGAGTTGGGTGTTCCACAAAGGAGCATACTGTCTCCTGCCTTCTTTAGCATCAAGATCAACAACATTGTCAAATCAGTTCAACAAGGTTCAGACCGCTCATTGTTTGTGGATGATTTTGCTGTCTACGCAACTGGAAGCCTGTACCTGAGCGCAGGCTCCAGCTTTGGGTGGATAAAATTCATCAGTGGGCGGATGAAAACGGCTTCACTTTTTCTCCTACGAAGACACAGTGCATTCACTTCCATAATTTTCGTCGTTTTTAATCAGGTCGTGAAATTCAAATATGGAAATCTCCCATTCCAGCTGTCAAAGAGGCCAAATTCCTAGGAGTTATTTTTGACCCAAAACTCAACTTTCTCAGCCACATTGAAAACCTCAAAACTTCTTGCCAGAAAGCTCTGAATATTCTGCGGGTCGTAGCACACACTGACTGGGGCGCTGATAAGAAAATTTTGCTGCACCTCTACAGAGCCTTGGTCCGTTCCAAACTGGACTATGGTTGTGTTGTGTACGGCTCTGCAAGACCGTCTTACCTCAAAGTCTTGGACCCTATCCACCATCAAGGGCTTCGTCTCTGTCCTGGAGTATTCCGCACCACCCCTGTGTACAGCCTGTACGCAGAGGCAGGTGAACCCTCACTGTCCAACCACAGGCTGAAACTATCCTTGAATTACTATATTGAACTGTTCTCTGAACCTGAAAACCCTGCCTATGACTGTGTCTTTGACCCTCAGTCCCCAAGCAAATTCGAAAACAACCCTAACTGCATCCTGCCGTTTGGTCTTCGTAAGCAGCATCATGCGCAGAATGCAGGTCTAGACCTAGGAGTTGTGTCTGATTTTTCCAGGTTTCCAGATAAAGCCTCCGTGAACCTTTTCCACACCAGAGATTCGTTTTGACCTTGCAGCTTTTCGCAAAGAATCGACCAGCTCTCTGGCATACAAGGCATTGTTTGCAGACCTCTGTTCGAAATTCCCATCCTATCAAAAAAATTTTCACTGACGGTTCCAAGTCTGAAGATGGAGTGGCCTGTGTAGCCTATTGTCCTGGTGCTCCTTCTCAGATACTGTTAGAACATATTCCTTCAGATGCTTCTGCTTACTCTGCTGAACTTATAGCTCTGGCTCTGGCATTTAAGATAAGCTGTCAATCAGCAAAGAAGGACTTTCTGGTTTATCAGATCAGATTCGCTGTCAGCGTTGGAGGCCATAGCTGGTCGCAACCTCCAGCATCCCGAACTTTTACACTATTTCGAACTTTTTACCAAGTTGAAAGTGGAGGGTTACAACATTATTCTGGCTTGGGTTCCTGGTCATGTTGGCATCGGAGGGAATGAAATGGTTGATCGTTTGGCCAAGAATGCCACAACAGAGAAACTGTCAAACATATCTATCCCCTGCTCAGATCTGAAACCAAAAATTAACGATTATGTCAGAGACCTCCGGCAGGAGGACTGGAACACACAGACGCATAACAAACTCTTTCAGATCCGTCCAAACCTAAAGGAGTTCCTCTCATCTACGTCTGGTGGTCGTAAAGAAGAAACATTTCTATGCCGGCTGCACACCGGCCATTCGTATTTTACCCATTCATACCTTTTAAAGAGTGAAGAAGCTCCATGGTGCATCCCATGTCATGTGCCACTCACAATGAAACATGTTCTTTTAGAGTGTTGGGACTTGCATGATGTGAAACACAAACATTTTACACGCTATCTTTGAGTTCTTGAAAGAGATTAACATTTTTCATCGGATCTGAGTGGAAAGTGGAAAGTTTTTTTTTTAAACAAACTTTCGGATGGGTTTTTTAGAAGATCTATTTTAAAGAATTGTATGAATGAATGACTTGTGAGTTGATTTTACCGTGGTGACAGCCTTGATATGGCCTTTTGCGGTGGCTGGGTTATAAGCAACATTATCTTATCTTATCTCCCTGAACTGCACCAGGTATCACTTTACTCCTCCATCCCTGAACTGCGTCACTTTACTCCTCCATCCCTGAACTGCCTCAGGTATCACTTTACTCCTCCATCCCTGATCTGCGTCACTTTACTCCTCCATCCCTGAGCTGCATCAGTTTACTCCTCCATCCCTGAACTGCATCAGGTATCAATTTACTCCTCCATCTCTGAAGCACATCACTTTACTCCTCCATCCCTAAATTGCATCGGGTATCACTTTACTCCTCCATCCCTGAACTGCATCACTTTACTCCTCCATCCCTGAACTGCATCACTTTACTCCTCCATCCCTGAACTGCATCAGTTTACTCCTCCATCCCTGAACTGCATCAGTTTACCCCTCCATCCCTGAACTGCATCACTTACTCCTCCATCCCTGAACTGCATCAGGCATAGTCTACTCGGAGATTAAATGAAAATCCGACCGCCTCATGAATCATTGGAACTCATGACTGCCAGGTCCCTATCCAAAAGCTCTAACCACTGGACCAAAAGGCACCTCTAGAAAAAGAAATGTGAGGGGTAAAAGAAAAGAATGAAGTTTCAATTTGTTCGTTTGTTGTTTGGTTGGTTTGTTTGCTCGTTTTTGGCTGTTTGTTTGTTTTGTTTTATGTTTTAGGTGTTCTCTCTCTCTCTCTCTCTCTCTCTCTCTCTCTCTCTCTCTCTCTCTCTCTCTCTCTCTCTCCCCAACCTTTGTGACATGGGCGTTGACGACGTCGTGCAGGTTAGGTCAGTGTAACACAGGATGGGAAAGGCTCTAGATGTGCTATAGCAGACCCCTGACCCTTGGGTGACCTGGGGCTTCATAAACCCTGTGAAGAAACATCATCATCATGATCTTCATGATGACATGGGCAGAATGAGACAAGCGGACAGTAATCCAAGGACACAACAGAACAAAGTCATAAGAGATTGCAACAATAAAAATAAATCAATGGCTGTAGCAACAATTCGTGGCCACATCGACACAAATAAACGGTAATGCATGGACAGAATAGAACAAAGTTATAACAGATGCGACAATGAAAATAAATCAATGGTTGTACCAACAATTTGTGGCCAGAATGACACAAATGAACGGTAAGGCGTGGGAAGAATAGAACAAAGTCATAACGGATGGCAAAAACAGGGGGGGAAAATCCATGGTTACACCAGCACAGCTCTCTGTCTCTCTCTGTCTCTCTCTCTCTCTCTGTCTCTCTCTCTGGGGTGAGTTCACGCTCAAGGAACAGGCAGGACACGCTTTGAGGAGCCCTGTGTTTTTCATTAATTTTTCTTAATTACTCTGTTGATATCCATCACTGAGTATTGAAAGATGGATGATAAGGAAGAACGTGACCCAGTGGACTCGATGATAGCAGAATTATTTTCAAAGCAAAAGAATGAAATTGAGAAATCAATACATAAAGTATTAAATTCTAAGTTTCAGGAATTCTCCATTCAAATTTCAAGCAACATTGACAGCGCTGTTCGAGTTCTGAGGACGAAATTCACGTGCTCCGTGTTAAGACGTGCGCTTTAGAGCAGAGCGTGAGTATTTCACTGACAGAAACGAATACACGAAACAGAAATTGTTGAAACTGGAAGATGACATGGCAAGTCTTTCCTCACGCTTGGATGACAAGATCGACAAACTGGACATACTTTCACGACGTGAAAACTTGAAGTTTTTCAACATCCCTCGGTCTTCGAGCAATGAAGGTTACAATGAGTGTGTAACAGCGGTATTGGAGGCGTTGGAAGGGTGTTGTGCCTGGCAAACTGTGGAGTCGGAATGACATTGTGCAAGCCCATCGCTGGGTCGGTACAATGATTTCCGAGGCAGACCCCCACCGGTCATTGTCAAGTTTTGTCGTTTGTCAGATAAAATGGCGATCTTGACGACAGGAAAAGAGGCATTGAAGAAGAAGAACATCTTGGTGGCTGCTGGCGACCTCACGGACACAGACAACGGGAGACGTTACAAGAACACAGACAGCGAGGTAGGCATGCCTACTTTAAGGGAAACCGTCTGGTGGTGGAGGAAAGCAGGCAGTAGACGTGGCGGTGATCGGCAGTGGCAGCAGCAACACGATGTGGGTGCAGAGGGGCAGCGTCTCTACTACTCCAACTCCAGGGGGACACGGCAGCAGTAGACAGGGCGGTGATCGGCAGTGGCAGCAGCAACACGATGTGGGCGCAGAGGGGCAGCGTCCTTACTACTACAACTCCAGGGGAACACGACAGCAGACCAGACGGTGACGACAGTGGGCAGCAGCAGCACGGTGAAGGGGCAGCAGTGGGCCAGCCTCCTTACTACTACAACTCCAGGGATGACGGCAACAGACAGGCAGGGAACCGCTACAGATGGGGACAAGAATTTCGTCACGCAGCAGACCACATCTACAATCATGAAAACGGGTATCGTTCCGGGTACTCCAGCTACGGTGAAACCGACAAGGGACAAGAGTGGAATGCTGGTGATAAGCATCAATACCAGGCGTACCCCAGCTGGTTATGGTCATCACACAACTTTCCATCTCTGGCACCAAGGCCTCGCATTGTAAGGACTCTGACGACTGTAGAGCCCGACCATCTGTCACGTGGTCAGGTAGGGGATGCGTGTTTGACCAGGATACAATATGACGATACAAATTGTACACAGATATATACGATTCCACCGTAAATAGCATGCAGTCGGATAGTATTGACAGCAAATCAGACGCAAAATACCTTGCTTCCTGATGCACAGACTTTAATGGATATTCCAGATACGGTGAAAACCACTGACCTACATGAGACGGAACACACCCAGGACGATGATGTACATGTCCTACAGACAACACCAAGCGATAAGCAAGGAAAATGTTCAGATAACAGTGACAACGACGCACAGAAAGTAGAGGACCTAGATGACCAAGGCGACGAGACAATCTCGCTGAACAACATGACCTCACTTGAAGACAATTCACACACCGTGGTAGACAACACGACAGACACAGTGGAAAGCATACAGGACAGTCATCAGACAGACAACTTTCAACAACAGACTGCTAGTGACACTGGCGCCCATTTCAAATCAGGACAAGACGAACCGGTCAGTAAGCAAACAGCTGACAATAGAAAAACAGCTGACAAAAGGAATTATGTTTCCTCAGAATCAGCACAGGCTGGACAGCATACCACAGCACACAACGGAACCGAGAGTAACCACACACAGCAAAAAATGAGGTAGGGACAGCGAGTACTACACGTAACACACGGTCTACTCAACAAAGAAGTCATTCATGCACAGGTAGAACTGGCAACCGACAAACTACACTCTACGAAACCACAGACAGACAGGCAAAAAAAAAGAAAAAAAAATAGGGACTCGGGCCCGGCCCATGTTGACAAAAGGCTGAAGTTCGTAACGTATAATATAGAAGGAATTTCACAGGTTTTTCAACTCGGAACTGAAGGCTTATCTTTGCAATTTCGATTTCTGTTTACTCGTTGAAACATTTGCTACAAATTTTCCATCCTATCTTTTTCCTGATTATGATGTTTTTGTGATACTGGGGTTCGGTTGTCTGAAGGAGTGACTGCACGTTTGTCTGGTGGTCTTGCACTACTCGTGAAGAAAGAGCTGTCAAATTATGTTGAACAAGTACATGTGGAATATGACAATATTATCGTTGTGAAAATGGCAGGGGAGCTCTTTACTTTTGGTGATACTGTTCTTCTGGTTGGTGTTTATTTACCACCCAGTTCATCTGATTATTACAGAGACACAGAAATTACAAATGGTATTACTATCTTGGAACATTGCATAATGGACCTCATTGAAACACATGGCAACTGTCCTTTCTTGATGATGGGGGACTTTAATGCACGCACTGGCGGTGTAAATGCATGTGAAAGTAGTGAAGACTTAGGTGTGGACCCACCACGTGGCATTGATGATGACGATTATGATGATGACGCTAGTCGAACATCAAAAGATAGAGTCTGTAATGATCTCGGAAAGCAATTGATTGACTTGTGTAAATGCTTTGATTTGTGCATACTAAACGGTACTCTACAAAATGATGCTTCCTTTTTGCAATTACACTTATATTTCTCCAACCGGATGCAGTATTGTCGATTACTTCATAATTTCCCATGTATTACTAAATTATGCACGGATTTGAATGTTACACCACGCATTGAATCGAAGCATATGCCTGTGGAACTGTGTATTGGGCATACTGACGATGACGGTTTACAGGGTATGGCCCCAAATCCTATTAAAATTGAAAAGCTTGAAATGGGACACGGGAAAAGTAAATGTTTTTTTTATGCAAAGTGTCTGACGAAGAATTTGAAAATACGTTAGAAAAAGCAACGCGTCTAATTGATGTTGACGTTAACGAAGCAATTAATTAATTTTTAACGAGGCATTGCATGATGCAAGTTCATGTATGGAAACAACTATCATTATTGGCAAAAATAAAACAGCAGCTTGGTTTGACTCAGACTGTAAAGATTCAAAGCGCGAGCTCCGCCGGGATTTACGCAAACTGTATAACCTAAAGCCAAAGCCTGATAAAGCAAGATCGAGGAGTACAGAAAGCAGACAAATTAGAACAAACAGAGATATGGGAAGCATTGCTGAATCTGAAGAGGAGCAGATAGCTAGAGAGCACTATAATCAAAAACGTAGGGAGTACAAAGAACTGCTACGGACAAAGCATAAGGCTCACCGTGATAAAGTTGTCAAGTCCCTGAACGAAAACATAGCAAATCCCAAGGAATTCTGGAGCAAAGTGAAATCTCTTAACACCAACATGCCATCAGACTGCTCGATCAGCAAAGAGGAGTGGTTCAGACATTTTTCTGGTGTGTTTCATTCTGAGTCATATGAGGATACGAAAATAATACTTGTGATCAGTCAGAAACTGTTACTATTGGTGAAGATGGAAATCTTGACATAGATTCTCTTGAAAGTGACATTACAGAGGGTGAAAGTTTTTTTGCAGCTATCCGTGCCCTTAAGAATGGTAAGGCAGCTGGCCCTGATCGTTTAATTGGAGAAGTTTTCAAAAATGCAGCTCTTATCATTGTACCTTTTCTGATAATTTTGTTTAACAAACTGTTCTCTTCGGGTATTTATCCATCCCAGTGGTCAGAAGCTATTATTCAACCACTTCATAAAAAAAGGTGATAGGGGTTCTCCTGACAATTATCGGGGCATATCCTTCTCAATGTTTGTGGTAAAATTTATAGTCACATTTTAAATCAAAGATTGAATAAATGGGTTGAAGAAAATAACGTCATAAATGAAAGTCAAGCAGGTTTTAGAAAGAAATATAGTACCATCGATCATGTCTTCACTTTATTTGCGATGATACAGAAACAATTATCGTATCATAAAAAATTATATGTATGTCGCATTCATAGACTTCAGAAAAGCCTTTGACTCGATTGTACGCACAAAACTGTGGAATGT
>JADBJO010020417.1:15000-31359 GCA_016801955.1 Conus betulinus
ATAGGAGACAGTTCTGCCCTAGTAGTTGGTGCCATTGAAGGGCTGGGGGAAAGAATCCAGCTGAAATCCCAGAGCCAGTGCCTGGACTGACCCGGTAATGTAGAGTGCACGGGTGTGTCGCTGAATGTGCAAGTGCTTGATTAAATATAGAAACGAACTTCTCCCCAATTTAGTTGTTTCTTTCAATAGCTCCTTTCCTGATCAACGTGTCCAGCGTCTCTCCAGTTAGGCAGTACTTGAGTTCAAGGGGAATCCTAGTTTCAAGCCTCACCCCCCCCCCATACCCATCCCCTCCCACCCCCCTCCCCACCCCACCCCTTGTAAAATTGTTTTCTTTCCTTTCCCTTTTTCCCCTTCCCTTTCCCTCCTTTTTTTCTTTTTTCTTTTTTTTAACTACTCTGTCCCTCTTTTTCTGTCTCTTTGTCTCTGTCTCTGTCTCTGTCTCTCTCTCTCTCTCTCTTCCCTCTTCTCTCCCCCCCCCCCCCCCCCCCCCCCCCCCCGTCTCTCTGTCCCTCTCTGTCTGTCTTTGTCTCTCTGTCTCTGCATGCCTGCCTGCCTGCCTGCCTGCTGTCTGTCTGTCTGTCTGTCTGTCTCTCTCTCTCTTATCCTCGTAAATAAAGAATTTTGTCTTGTCTTTGTCTTGTCTCTGTCTCTCTCTCTCTCTCTCTCTCTCTCTCTCTGTTTGGTTACATCAGAAAAATTTGACTAGCGCAACTGTGTATCCCGAAAGCGAGTCCTTGTTGATGTGCCCAGTCCGCTGGTCAGTATGTCGTCATGCCGAATGTGAAGAACCTCACACTGTGGGTCACCCAAGACAGGAGACGGACGGACACACCTGGTCAGTGGTCATGCCGACTGTGGAGCACCTCACACTGTGGGTCACCCAGGACAGGAGACCACGGACACACCTGCAGAACCAGCTATGTATGTTAGAATATAGGCCTACTCCCCATTTGAAACGGCGGCAAGAATAGAACAGAAAGATGATCAACTTGGCAATCGCCATTCCACTTTGAAGTGACCCAAGATGGAGATGGGTGGACAGAGAAGGAGGGGGAGTGGGGGGGGGGGGGGGGGGAGAGGTTGCAAGTGTGGCGAGCTCCTGCTTGGTCCAGATCTGTCATCCATGGCATCAGGTTCTGAAAGAGATGGGCTTTTTTTGTTTGTTTTGGCTGGTGTACTCCTGTTGATGCAGGTTCAGGATGTTCCATAGGCGCTGTTTCCCATCAGCTAAAAACAGAGAGAGAGAGAGAGAGAGAGAGAGAGAGAGAGGGAGAGAGAGAGAGAGAGAATGCGCACACACAACACACACACACACACACACACTCTCTCTCACACACACAGACACAGACACACACACAGACACACACCACAAACACACACACACACATACACGCACGCACAGCGCGCGCGCGCGCGCGTACTTCCCTTCTGTCTCTCTCTTACTTACTTACTGCCCATTCTCGTCTGTTCTGGGCCAACCTCTGGATGGTACCCCATGTGTGGTTCAGGGTCTTCAGCTCTCCCTCTACAGTTCGCCGCCAGGTGTTTTGGGTCTCCCCCTCTTCCTCCTTCCTTCAGGCGTCCAATGGAGGGCGACACGAGTGATGTTGTCTGGCTCTTTCCTAAGTATGTGCCCTATCCACCTCCATCGCTTTTTCCTGAGAATTGTTTCATGCTTTCTTGATGGCATTGGGAGAGTAGTTCTTCATTTGAGATGGTGTTTGGCCAGAAAATTCTTAATATTCTTCTAAGGTTCTTTGTGTGGAAGACTGATAGCTTATTTAGGTCACTCTCTGTCATTCTCCAGCATTCTGAGCCATACAGAAGGGTAGAAATAATGCAGCTCTGATATAGTTTGAGTTTGGTTTTGATGCTGTATTGTTGGGACCTCCCAACATTGCTTAGCATTCTGAAAGCATTTCTGGCTTGTTTAAACGGTTCTTGATGTCATTGCCTGCTCCTCCGTCGTGTCTGACAATGCTGCCCAGGTAGGTGAAATTTCTCAGTTGTAGGGAGGGTTTCTCCATTCACTTGAATTGATGAGGGGTTTGGGACATTCAAGGTCATTACCTCTGTTTTCCTTTGACTGATCTTTAGTCCAATCTGTTGTGCAAAGCTGCTGAGGCGGGATGTCTTTTCCTGCATGTGTTGTTGAGTGTGGGAGAGACAATGCCAGATCATCAGCAAAGTCAAGGTCTTCTAAGGCTGAGAAGAGTGTCCATCGTATGCCTCTTGTCTGGTCTTCAGTTGTTCGACGCATCGTCTCTCTCACTGCGTTTAAAACCATAGACGTAGAGGAAACTACACGTCTCTGTTAAAACAAACAAACAAACAACTTTGGAGACCTGTTTGCCCACTCAATTTCGCCGTGTTCTGTATAGTTGTTTGGAGAATGTACAACGAATACGACGAGCTAAACACAAACAAACAAAAAGAAAGAGAAAAAGAAGAAGAAGAAGAAGAAAGAAAGAACTACTCCGGAGCGGAAGATCTTGAGCGGTAATTGCACCTGCGCGAAGAACCATGGCGAGGGATTTGACCAATGAGCAACATCTCACGTTAAGCGCGCGAATTCGCGTTAGTCCAGGTCATGTGCATTCTGGCTTCACGACGCCTTACCATGACATGCCGAAAAAAAAAGGAAAAGAAACCTGGGGAAAGAGAATGAATTAATGCCAGAGCACTTTGATGAATCAGGTGAGCTCAGCGTAAATGCGCCTTGTATTGCGTGAGAAGTGTTCACTGACGGTCAGGTAAACAAGCAGACGAACTCGGACAGTACGACACACGGGTTCGATGAGGGCGGACCGACTAACTTGTACTTTGTAGAACTACTACTTAGCCGCTCCGCTTTATATAACTTTATGAATGTCAAAGGGACTGCGTCGTGCTGTCACGCGACACTAGTGGCAGACCAGTGCTAGGGCCTTCTGTTAATAGGAGACGAACTGGACTTAGTAGTTGGTGCCATTGAAGGGCTTAAAGCCAGTGTCTGGATTGACCCAGGAACGGGTAAGGTAGAGTGCGCGTGTGTGTGTGTGAATGTGCATATATACTTAATTTATATATATATATATATTTTTTTTTTTTCATGACAACCATTTATTATCAAACTAACAGCCCCACTTGTAATGGCCGCTCAGCAATGCCGAACACATTGCTGCCAAACCGGCTATGCCCAGATGATATTCAGTTCACGGAGTACAGCACGATTAGCAGGCTGGTAGGGAGCAGCTAGCAGAAGACCCCCCCTTCCCTGACCTGCACTCACGGCTTGGCCTGTGCAGCTGTGGGCGAGCTGTAAACTCCCCTGCCTCTCAAAACTAAGTAGCTTGCTCTGAACAGCCGTGGGTGGCTAAAATTTCAAATGGGCTGTTACACGCTACCACAGAGCTAATAGTAGGTGCTTTCAAAAGACTTGCAGACTCAACCTACGTATGTGGGTGCCATGTAAACTGTTGATTTGAGTTGAAATTGAAGCTTTTCATGTGGCCATTATTTCTACAATAGGTTTAGAGGAAAGTCATGTGCAGGCTGCACACCATAAATGATTGCATTAAGTCCACGCTTAGGAGTCAAGAAATAAAAATAACATTTAACACCATAAATGAATGCATTAAGGCCGCGCTTAAGGGTCAAATAAAATGCTAACATTTAATCTCTTAGAGAATTGTTATATTCTCTCTGAAAGTTGATTCTCCTTTTTCTTCATATGCTTGTCAAGATACACGCTAGATGCTTGTAAGCAGATAGATTGATATGAAAAGATGGCACTATTTTGGGTAGACCAGTTAGTAACAAAAACAGGGTCACAGGTGAGCGGAAAGGCCTCAGAATGTAATGTCAGCTAAAGAATAGCTCATTAAATATTTCTAGATTGTGAATGATGATGTCAGTAGAATGCCTTCAAAACAGATTTGCTCAGGGTTGTCTAGCTGATGTATAATCAATTTTAATCTTAATCTTTGGCTTAGATTTATGTTAAGCCTTTAGAACACTTCATGAATGCTATAGTTATTTGGTGCATATTGCTAATTATGATGTGTGGCCAAGGGAAATGCAGACATGATACCACACATGTACACAAACACACATGGTGACACAGAACATGCATGCACTCTCGTTCACTCTCCCACACACTCAAACGCACACTCGCTTACTGACACAAACACAAACCAACACCACCACCACCAGTTCCATTCTTTATTATACACACACACACACACACACACACACACACACACACACACACAGCATGTCGCCCCCACACACGCACGCACACGACACAGGAACTGAGTTCGAAGTTACCATCCTCTGGAAGAATTTTCATCAATGGTTCCAAATCTGAGGAGGAGGTTGCCTCTGCTGTGTATTATGCAACAGACCCTTCTCAGAGATGTTGTATACACATTCCCACTGACAGCTCCATCTGCACTGCTGAGTTGACAGCCTTGGTCCTGGCTCTTGAAATGGTCTCTAAATTGAAACATTTAAAAGATTTTCCTCATTTGTCAACGGTAACCTCCAGCACCCTCAGCTGCTGAAATTATTCAAACTGTACACCTTGATGAAATCAGATGGATGCTGTTTAGTTTTTGCTTGGGTTCCCAGCCATGTGGACATTTGTGGCAATGAGTTGGTTGATCAGAGTTGAATAGATTGTCTGTCACATTGATTTGAAATCCAAAGTCCAGGCTTTATTTCAAAGAAGTATGGCAAGAGGATTGCATTCACAGATAGATAACAGATTTAAAATCCATCCAAAGCTGAAAGAGTTTAAAATGTGTTCTTGAGGTGGACGTAAAGAGACAGTCTTGTGCCATTTGCATACAGGTCACTCCCTTTAAACTCATTCTTAATGTTTTAAAAGGTGAGGGAGCTCCTTGATGTATTCCATGTCATGTAACACTCACAGGGAAACATGTTCTTTTAGAGTATTGGGACTTGCATGATGTGAGACATAAACATTTTACAGCAGATTCCATGAAAACCTTATTCAGAGATGCATGTCCCACCTGATGTGATCTTTGAATATCTGAAGATTAGCATTTTCCATGTGATCTAAGATTTAATGGAGGAAAGATTTTACCCGAAGTCCCAGTGTGTTTTTAGAATGTGTATTTTAAAGGGTTGTGTGAATGAGTTTTTTTTTAAATAATGACCTGATATGGCCCTTTGCAATTGGCTGGGCTATAAGCAACATTACCTTACCTCACCTTCATCTTGACCGGTATATCCGTAAGTCTGTTATCCCAGTGAATTATTGATGCAACATATATATATATATATATATATATATATATATATATAGAATACTACTAAAATGCCTAATAAAATTCTTAAAGTGCTCAACCCCTTGGGGAGCAACATCTGTTAAAAATAGGATGGTATGGTAAAAGGAAGTTTTAAAAGATTTAAAAACTTCCTTTTACCATCCTATTTTTAACAAATAATATATATATATATATATATATATATATATATATGTTAAGGTTTATTAGAGCCTCTTTCAGAAAAAAAGATAGATACATTTACATGATATTGATTTTTGCTTTCACTAGAAATTGTGCCTATTATTTCATAATCTTCATTTCCTAGTAAATGTATTGAATTTTTTTCTGGATTCTTTAAGAACTACATGCGTGGGGTTCAAGGTATTAAATCCCATTCCAAGTATTTTGTAACTTCACAGTTTAAATCTATGAGTCAAGTCACACCTGTTGTACCAGTAACCGCCACCTCACCCATATGACACTCCCCCCCCCCCCCCCCCCCCCCCCCCCCCACCACACACACACACACACACACACACACACACACACACACACACACCTTCCCCCTGAGATACAGGGTTGCAGGCTGAACTAATGTTGGAATAAACAAGACCACACAAAGTTTTCAGTTGAAGAGTTCTTCTAACACCAGATTCTGGTCACCACAAACTCTTCCTTGAGATCAAACTGCAAGCTGTCTTCATAACTTTCAGAATGGTAAATACAAATCATAATCACTTCATAATTATCAACAAAAAAATTATTCTGCCTCCTGTTTCAGTAACATTAATGTCAACTTTAATGGTGTCTTTATCGATTGCATGATGAAAATGCCCAGATTTTACTTATCAAAGGTGTAGAAACCCATTAGTGTCAATGCGGTTGAGGGAGAAGTAGAAGGGGGGGAAAAGAAAAGGATAAAAAAAAAAGGGGGGGGGGGGGGGGGGGGAGGAAGGGAGGGAGAGGATGGAAGAGTAAGTGGGAATGAAAGACAGGAGGGGGGGGGAGCAAGGTGAGGTTTACATGGAAGGAGGGGGTAAGATGGGGAGGGGTGGTAGTGTGGAGAGGGAGAGTGCATGCATGATCAAACCTGCTCTTCATATGCTGGAATCACAAGACGCCCTCTTCTCCTGTTTCACTACAGAGTGGACGGACAGATCCTGGAACTGAGGTACAGTCTGGCAGTAGCTGCAGCAAGGAATTCACTTCATCCTGCACACCAGCTGCCTGCTCTGCACCCGCTACTTGAAGGCTAGTTGTTTTTCTTGTGTGAAATGTGAAGTGTTCTTTTTCAGGCAACAAGTTGATTGTTCAACTTGCTAAGAGCGCCACAAAGAAAGAGTTGAGTAGATTGTCTATCCCTCACTCTGATCTGAAACGCAAAACACAGGCTTGAGACTTCTGGCAAGATGAATGGAACTCGCACACAGATAACAAATTGTACAAAATCCGTGCAAACCTGAAAGAGTTTTAACCATGTTTCTGAGGCAGCTGTAAAGAAGAAACAGTCTTGTGCCATTTGCATGCAGTCCACTCCTTTTTCAACTTTTTTTTTCCCTTGTCTCTCATTGCTATGATTCATGGTGCAATCAGTTTTTTTCTGCTTTTTTTTTGTTCTTAACTGATCCTGTTCCTGTTTCCCACCCAACGCCTTCCCGCTCTGTCCTGCCCTCTTCCTCCTTTTTTTCTTGTTTGTTTTTTTTTTTTTTTTTTTTTTTTTTTTTGATGAAACCGCACTTATAGGGAAACATGTTTTGAATGCTTTTTTTTTTTCTTTTTTACAAAATGTGAAGCAGGTATGGGGTATGGGATGAGTTATTCAGAAATGTAAACAAACATGCAAACACTTTGCATCCCACAAAGTATTCATTAAGGTAAATTTCATAATGAATTTGAACTCTTTCTTTTCGTTGGAAGAGTTTCAAATTCGATTCTGCCAGGGTTTGATATGGTTTACATGAATTGAGGTTTGGAGGGAGGGAAGTAATATTAGAGTATGGCTATATTCTGACAGGTATATACTGTTTTCACTGGTTGTTCCGTGTCATCCTGAGACAATGTTTCTTTATTGTTACAGCTTTGAAAGTTTCAGAACGGTTGATAGAAAAGGTCATTTCAAATGAGGTCAAGAGTATTATAATAGTGGCTACATTGTGGAAAAGATTCTGTATGATTAATGAGAAATTCATGGACACACACACTCATGCATACACATTCACACAAACACATGCACACTCATAATTATTTTGACACGCAAATCACAGACACACATGTACGTGTGCATACGCACACACTCATACATACAACTGCACATGTGCCACTTGTGCATATACACCAAGAGCCAAAATTTGTTGTTAGGTTATCATGGATGTTGAAACTCTCAGAAAGCGTGTTACATTAGCAAATATTTATGGGTCAAGTAGTGGAGATAATCCACAGTCCATTGACTTAGTGATCATATTGATCGGATAGGAAATGGAACATATAATTGTCTCTCAGGTGACTGGAATTGTACTTTAAATGTTAAGCTTGATGCTAGAAATTATTCCAGTACAGTAATGGGCCAAGAACAAGACGTAAAATTTTTTACTTGATGGTTACACATGAAATAAAAAATATACAAAGAAATCTATTTCCAGACAAGAAAATGTACAGTTGGCAAAAATCTTACTTGGTTTTAAACAAGCAAGGCTTAATTACTTTTTGATAACAGATGAGCTTTGCACATTAACAGATAGTGTCAAAGTAGAACCTGCGTACCGCTCTGATCACTCCATTGTGACTCTGTCCCTTAAAACTGAAACCGTTTAGAAGGGAGGAAGTTCAGTAATTCACTTCTAAAAGATAGGATGCAAAGTCAGAGAACGATTGTGGCGCACAAACTGAAAACAATTACCCTGATGGCCTAAATGTATGGGACTAGAGCTCAGGTGGTGTCCACGATTCTTCCCCTGCTGCCACTCGGACAAACTCTGTGTGTGTGTGTGTGTGTGTGTGTGTGTGTGTGTGTGTGTGTGTGTGTGTGTGTGAAAGAATGAAAAAGAAAGAAAGAAAGAGGGAAAGAAAGAAAGAAGAAGAGAGAGAGAGAGAAAAAAAAAACAGAAAGAAAGAAAGAGAGAGAAAGGAAGAAACAGAACAAAAATCTTCCAGGTTTGACGACATAAACGAGAGACCAATAAATACGTATCTATAGTCGATGACATATGACACGAAATAAACGTCAAAGGAGGACTACTAAGTGTTCCAAGGTGACAGCTCTGATGAAGTCAAGTAAAGACAAAAATTTGAATCACAAGACAAAACAGTGCGTTTCAACCTCTTAGGGTCTTCTTCTTCAGTGCAGAGAACTGGTGGTTTTTGTTGTGATAAAGTTGTATAAATAATTCAATTTTGAAAGTCAAGACACTGTATAGTTCCAGTTTACAATATTCATGAAGTTGCAAAGGGAGGCGACTGCAGACGGAAATCTAAACAAATTTTAAATGTAATTAATAGCGAGCCGCCAAGAAAACGTAGACAAACGAATCACAAGACAAAAACGCAATGCGTTTCAACCTCTTAGGTCTTCTTCTTCAGGCAAGACACAAAACACTCGGGACAACAGAAGTGAACAAGTGATAACTTATCTTCATTCACTTCAGTGCAAGATTCAACGCCCATCTTGCTCTCAAGTGAATGAAGACAAGTGACTGCTGATTCATTTTCGTTATGAGCAATGTCATGATTTTGCTAACAAACTGAATGATTTTTATTGCCGTTTTGGAATGAAACATGTTGGTGAACATTTGGAATATGTTATTTTGAATATTTCAAAGAGCTGTGGTAATGATGATTTTACATATTGATCATTCTGCTGTACGAGTGTGGTTAAAAAAAAAAAAAAAAAAAAAGTAAAGCTGCAGGCCCAGACAATATTTGTGGGAATCTTTTAAAATCAAGTTCAGACAATTGTCATGTTTTCTGTAGGCTGTTGTCATGGTCTTTGAACTGTGGAGTTTGTGCCCTCTGTCTGGGGGAAAAAATCAGCAATGTGTCCAGTACCAAAAACAAGAAATCCTTGCATTTTGAATGACTACAGACCTGTTGCTTTGACATTTTCTTGTAATGAAATCTTTTGAACGCCTTGTCCGTCAGATTCTTCTTCCTCAGGTCAAACAGCTTTGTAATCCATACAGTTTGCATACAAACAGAACAGAAGTACAGATAATGCAATAATTACACTTTTAAAGCATGCATACACACATCTTGAAAACAAAGATTCTTTTGTTTGCATCCTGTTTGATTTCTCATCAGCTTTAATACTATTCAACCACACATTATGGCAAACAAACTGAAAATTTTATAGGTCAGCCAAAAATTGTATGGATTGTGAACTTTTTAGTCAACAGTTACAGTTCATATGCTTTGAGGGAAAATATTCATCAGCAAGAACAACATTTATTGGTGCACCTCAAGGCATCGTTCTCTCCCCTGTACTCTTTATCTTTACTCTTTATACAAATGATTGTACTGGTTCTTCTGTCACTCCTGTCATAAAGTATTTTGATGATTCTGCTTTAGAAGACCTGTCAGATTCATATACCATTTATTTTTAAGAGGAGGAACATATTTGTTTATGGTGCAAAGAGAACTGTCTAGATTTCAGTGCTAGTAAGACGAAGGAGATGCAATTGATTTTCAAAGAATCCCAGATCCTGTCTCTCACTTGTATATGAAAATACCAAAGTGGTACATATAAGTGAATGTAAGTGTCGGATACCGTTCAAGATGATAATCTGAATTTAATGCAAGTACTCAGGCTATCCACAAAAATGCCAATCTAGAATTTACTGTCTTCAGAAACTTCAGTCTCTTGCTGTCAAAAAGGACATCTTAAATATGTTTTATGGTTGTTTTGTTGAATCAGTGTTGTCCTTTGGCTTTTTATGCTGGTTTGGAAATCTTGGTATGAAAAACAAAAAATTTTAAACAGAGTGGTAAATACATGTGCAAAGATTATTGGCAAAAATCAACAACAGCTAGAAAAATTGTATGAATGTCACGTCACACAAAAAGCTGTGGACTTTGCTGCTGACAGTTCTTGTGTTCTTTCAGAAAAAAACTACAATGTTCTACCTACCCACTGGATGAAGATTCAAATTCCCAAAAGTCAAGACAAAGAGAACCAAAAACAGTTTTGTTCACATTTCCATCAAATTCTTGAATCATAACTTAACTTTCAATAAGAACCGGTTCAGAAAGCTTGTTTGTGTGTGTGTATTCTGTGTGTGCTAGTGGGTGGTTGGGTGTAATAGGTGATTTGTGATTTGCTTTTTTTTACGGCCACTCTGAATTTCTCTTTGGAGATGCTACAGTGTTCTTGGCAATGACAATATGAACTGGGATGAAATATTTAGTTCTTGTTTTTCTACTACTACAGAAGTACAGTTAAGGTGGTTCCTCCATGTAATATCTGATTATGGTGAAAACATGTGAAATAAAAGATTCATTCATTCGGTTAAGGTGGTTCCTCCATGTAATTTCACCGATCATGGTGAAAACATGTTAAAAGATTCATTCATTCAGTTAAGGTGGTTCCTCCATGTAATATCACGGATCATGGTGAAAATATGTGAAGTAAAAGATTCATTCATTCAGTTATGTGGTTCCAGATGAGACTGCTATATAGACTTCTGCCAACAGAGGAATACTGTGTTGATTGACTCCCCTTTAGTTGTAACCTGTGCTGTCGAGAAACTCAGACAATTGAACGTCTTTTCTGGGACTGTGAGATGGTCCATTCTTTCTGGCAGGATCTTTTGAGACGGCTGCATAACAATGCCCACAGCGATTATTGTGAACAGTTTCTTTTGAGAAACGTTTGATTCTGTTCAGCATGTCAGAGCAACAAACTACAAGTAAAACAATGGGATTTTGCTGGCTAAATTCAAAATTTATAAATGCAAGTTAAATATGCGGCACCAAAAACTCTGGTATTCTTAAAACTGGTATAATCTAGATGTGAACTGGAGCAATATGTACTGATTCTGAAAGCCGATATTGAAAACAGGTGTGGAAATTGACCTTAATAAATATTGCTTGATTTATCTTCCACAATTATGAACTTTGAATTTTCATTTCATTCAACATGTGATTGCGCTTACCGTGTGTGTGTGTGTGTGTGTGTGTGTGTGTGTGTGTGTGTGTGTGAAGGATGATGGGTGGGGGGGGATTTTGGTGTTGGAGAGATGAGGGACAGGGCTTACCTTTTTGTTACCTGATGAATCTGTGCGTTAATGTACTTCTTTTCTCCATGGGAAGTGTGTCTCTTCCTGAGCTGAAGATAAAACTGCAAGTGCAGCAAAAATGGAATACATAGGGTATTCATTTTTTCCATTTCAGTTGTTTATCAGTCATGTTTATGACAGTGGCTGCGATAAACACAGTTATTGTGTTTCTTCATTTTCCTTCTGAGTGTATAGCAACTATAGCCATTCAGACTTGTAATACTCAGAGATTTACATGTGACTGTGCGGATAAAACTCTTTGTGCACTGCCCTCTTTCTGTGCGCTTGTACTGCTCCAATTCACTTGTACTTCTCAAAGGGGGGGGGGGGGGGGGAAGAGTAGTTGCCAGGAATAGCAGTACTAGAAATAGTATTCATTGTAGGTGAAAAATGTAACTCATAATTGCAATAAGTATAATGTTGGTAGTAATCACTGCCACTGTTATAATTTTCAAGTTTGGTTGGTGTTAACACCCCAAGTTTAGTGCAGGTTGAAAGAAATTAATATTTTTCATCTGATTTTATGGAACAAAGATGTTTAATGAAGTTTCTGGCATGTTTGTAGGTGTATTTTGAAAGGTGTGTGTGTGTGTGTGTGTGTTTTTCTTTTTCTGTGATGACTTGTGGGTTGACTTCAACTTGGTGACAGCCCTGATATGCCCTTTTGCGGTCAGCTGGGCTATAAGCAACCTTACCTTACCTTGCCTGGTCTTACCTTACCTTTACCTACCTTGCCACACATTGCCTTGCCTTGCCTTGCCTTGCCTTGCCTTGCCTTTGCCTTACCTTGCCTACCTTTGCACACATTGCCTTGCCTTGCCTTGCCTTGCCTTTGCCTGCCTTGCCTTGCCTTGCCTGCCTTGCCTTACCTATGCAAGCTGCTCAGTTTCCTGGTTGAGATTGGCCAAGGCAGCACAAGATGGGGGTAAACAAGACTTCAAAAGTCCTTGTCTTGCAAGTGATTTATACACCAAGACTCATTTAACAACCAAGAACTTGGTCACGGTTCATGAGAGTCAGATAAAAGAGATGTAGGAGAGTTATGTCACGGACGTGACACAGTTCATGAGAGTCAGATAGTAGAGTAGAGTTGTCTGAGAGTTATGTCATGGATGTGACAGTTCATGAAGAGTTAGATAGTAGAGATGTAGAGTTATGTATGTCATGGATGTGACACAGTTCATGAGAGTCAGACAGTAGAGATGTAGGAGAGTTATGTCATGGATGTGACACACAGTTCATGAGAGTCAGACAGTAGAGATGTCTGAGAGTTATGTCATGGATGTGACACAGTTCATGAGAGTTGGACAGAGATGTTTGAGAGTTATGTCATGGATGTGACACAGTTCATGAGAGTCAGACAATAGATATCTGAGAGTTATGTCATGGATGTGACATAGTTCATGAGAGTCAGACAGTAGAGATGTCTGAGAGTTATGTCATGGATGTGACACAGTTCATGAGAATCAAATAGTGAGAGATGTCTGAGAGTTACACAGTTCATGTTATGGATGTGACACAGTTCATGAGAGTCAGTAGAGATGTCTGAGAGTTATGTCATGGATGTGACACAGTTCATGAGAGTCAGGCAGTAGAGATGTCTGAGAGTTATGTCATAGATGTGACACAGTCATGAGAGTCAGATAGTAGAGATGTCAGTCATGAGAGTCAGATAGTAGAGATGTCTGAGAGTTATGTCATAGATGTGACACCCCTATTCAGTGGCTGTTTCTGTACTCAACTTTTGAAAAATGTAAGTGATCATTTTTGTTGTTGTTTTTTTGGGGGGGTTTGCTTTCTTTTTTTTTCTAATGATGTGACTATTAAGATTATTCTCATTTTGTAAGAACAACATAGGCTATGTGTCAAAATGGTAAGGCAAGTGGTAGCATGAGTATTCAATGATTTGTACCTGTAGTAACTGTTGATTGATGATAAACTCTGTTTCTAGGAAGCTTGATGAAAGTGCGAGGGACTATGCTGTCGGTATGGCTTACAGAAGATCCACAGAGAGGCGCTCGGCATTCGCACGGCAAGTGGCTGCCTGATATCACCAGATGCAGCGTTGAAAGCTGCAGCCATCATTTGACAAAGCAGTTATACTATGCCAGCATTCATCCAGCGATCCAACAACTGATTCTCCGCCAGGACTGGTGAAGGGAATGAACAAGCCCAGGGTCATCTGGACTTAACAGCCAAGACTGTTCGCAGAGGCAAGTAACATCATATAGAGCTCTAGACCATTGGCAGGGGTGGGGGTGGGGGAGGGGGGTTGTGGGGGGTCTACCCTGTGTGCCTGTTTGGGAGTGTTCAATACACCAAGCGGCCAACAGTGTGTCCAGCAGTCTGAGAGACATCAACATTGCTGAGCTATCCATGTACCCCGGATGTTCGTTAGTGGCTACGGCTGAGTCATTACATTTGAAATCGTTTTTGTTGTTTTAATCACCTTGGTGAGGACCCTGAGATATGCACACAAATAGCCAATGTGCAACTACTTGCACTTTGCAAGGAAACTGGGCTGAGCTCATAAGATCCAGCCATCTGTGGTTTGGAAGAAAATTCTGTTGATGGGTGCACACAAAAATTATTTGCCCTCCTCCCTCTCCCCGGCCTGCCATTAACATCTAAAAATATCCAGCCGCCTTGGCAAAGTGGTTAGCGTCATGGACTCCTGGCTGGGAGGTTGTGGGTTTGAATCCCATCAGAAGTCATGTGGGTTTTTCTGTCCCGACCGGCTCCTACCCAGTGTTGAGTTGCTGCGGACTCAGTTGGGAAGACTGGGACCACACAGTCGAGTTTCATCCACTTCATGATGTGTTTTTTGAGAGTGTTGCTCAAATTTCCTGACCAACACTGCATGTGCCTGTATCTCTCGGGCCAGGTTGACGCCGGGATATATTATGAAAGGAAGCGTAGAGTACAGCCCTGTCATGATGTAGTCTCAGACGGAAATGGAAATCCATAGCATCAACTTAATCAACCTCATTCTCATCTATAAGCATAAGAAAAATGTCTCAAGTTCTGTAGCCCTTCTTGCCCTGCTCTCATGGTGACCTCAGTTTCGATGTCCTCTCCATGTCTGTGGCCTTAGTTTGGTTCTGTCGGGGTCACTGGTATCGGCGGCGAGTCCATGGGGAGCTGTCGTTGGATGGACGTGGTGGCGCCCACTGGAGCGAGAGCTCGCTCATGCCGGCTCCGCGACTAAGCAATTATTGTCGTCAGTAGGGGGCTAAGTAGGTGTGTGTCTGCGTATGTTAGATCAGAACAGGTGCCAATGAACACCACCGAAGTGACTCGTCAGCTGTGCAGTGTCTCCTCCGGTGGTTTGCCTCTTGACGACTTGACATAGACTGCTCCCTGTGGATTGCTGGTGCCGGGGCTGAGGCGGGGCTGACGGGGGGGGTTGTGGCTGTGTATGGGGTGTTGGAATGAGCGGCATGGGTGCACTGCCTCTGAGGTGGCGCAGAGGTTGGGACAGCCTTGAAAAAAAAAAAAAGAAGAAAAAGAAAAAATAAATATCCAGCTTAGTAGATGATCAAAAGGGTAGTCTTATATTTGATTAATGTACATTTATTTATTTACTGGTTATTAATAGGATGGATATTTGATTAATGTGCATTTATTTATTTATTGGTCATTAATAGAACTGATATTTGATCACCTCACTTAGGATGGACAGTTCTGTCCCTTGTTTTTTTCTGTGGACAGGCCATTCGTTATGGTTAGTAAAAAAAAATCACCAAAAATACAAAACAAGAGATAACTCAAGGAAATTTTCAGGAAGTGTTATTCATAAACTGTGTTAGTAAACTGCAAAAGAATAAACTTCCCACTTTCATACTATTTCTTATGCTTGAGGCTGAAAAAATGTCCAGTTTTTTTTCAGGTGCATCACAACACTCTTGCACAGAGTCAGTGGGTCCATGGCTTCACTTTCAGCAGAAAAAGTCAGTAAATGCACTAAATGAGTTGAAAAAAGGTAGATACATTCCAGGAAACTAATAAGATAGATAAATCACATGCCTGCTATGCACTAGCTAACTTGGAATAATGCAAAAATGGGGGCATGGCACTCAGCTGACACACGAAGGCCAGAGAAGTACCGGAAAAAGGAGGCACTTTCGGAAAAAAAAACTTGAATCTTCGCGCCAGTTGTGTAAAGGAAAAGCCAATGAACTTTTGCTCACTAAAATCCCCAGTCTTTCACGGCACGCAAACGCTCTGCTCGCGTGGCGAAGTGGCCCACCCCCACCTTCATCATCACTGAGCTCCACAGACGAGTCGGTGTTGGTTTCCTCTTCTCCTCGAAATTCTTCACTGGAATCACTTTCATCAGCTTCGTCATCCTCTTCTTCAGTGTCTGAACCTTCCGTTTGTAGCATTTCAATAACTTCAGGAATGCTAAAACGTTGCCGATGGGCTCGACTTTGCTCCGACACATTCGCAGAAAAACTTGTTTGAGACGCCATGTTTCTATGCAGATTAGTAAATCATGTGGGTTGGTCTGGTCAATCAGTCACTGAGACAGTGTGGGTGATGGTGTGCTGCATCTGTATGTCCACATGCAGTGTCGGGATCATGGGGGTATATAGTATGTTGCATCAAAAAGGGCAATGTATGTGGCATGAATAAATTGGGTTTCACGCACCTAGTGAACCCTTTTGGGTCTCAGCCAACAAACATGTAAACACCACGGTGTTGTATTCCCTATTGTTGTTGTATTGTTCGTTCTTTCATTCTGGTAACTGTATGTGTGTATAGGGATAGAAAACCTGTCTGAGCAACACTGACAATGGACAAAAATAAATCTTACT
>JADBJO010020418.1:0-25000 GCA_016801955.1 Conus betulinus
CTGCTGACGGGTTCAGACTGTGATTCCTCGTCTGAACAAACCCAAAGACAGTAACGTTTCATGTCACGGTATGGTTTGAAAATAACCCACTCAATATCTTTTAAACCCGGCCTCATGATCTGAACAAAGAATTATTAGGGCGTCCACAAAACAAACAGAGATAAACAAATTACAAAGACAAAACACAGCACGTTTTGACCTCTTAGGTCTTATTCAGGCAAGCTAAACAACATTCAGGACAAGAAAATGAAAGAACGAGCAGCAATTTCGCACCTAGTAGGTCTTCTGCAGGCAAGATAAATAAGATCAAGGGATGATGAAAATATGAAAGAACAAGCAATCACTTTTTTTGATATTTGGCTCATGATAGGCATTGAAAGCACTGAGTCTCTCTGAAAAAATGTACAGGGGATGACATATATCCCTCAAAGTTTGCTAATGATACGATTTAACAGCCATCCTCGCCCAACATGGAGAAACTCCTAAACCTCTCACCTGATCTGCGACCAGCACTGCTCCACCCCGCCTGGCCTCCAGTGAGTACTATCACTCTGTCAGTCATCAAAAAGCAGCAAAGGTGAAGACACACCAAGGCCAGGGTTGACATGCACTGACACTCTGGTCAGTCCTCCACCTCACCTGATCATGCGGGCACCGCTGTTCAACCAGTCTGGCCTCCGCCAGCTGAGGCATGTTGTAGTCTTGGGACTCCACAGACGCTCCGCCCCAGCGCTGGCCCTGGGCCTGGCAAACAGAGAGGGTGGCGTTCAAATCAACTCCATACAATGGCTGAACCTGAACCTCTTCCTCTGTACTAGCAGATGACCGATGAACTGGCTGACGGAAGAGAGTAACTGATACTCGTGACATGCGTTGTCCCAAGGCTCCTTATAGGTACAAAAAAAAAAAATCCTTGAAATTTATGAGGAGGGTCTAGCGGGGGGTAATGATTCTTCTTCCTCCTTCTCCTCCATGTGGAAAAACTGCATATAATTCTGTGAGACCCAGGGCCATTTTGTTTGCCAGGGAAGGATTTTAATGCCACTGTCAAAGGCCTGCTCGTGAAAAGCAGACAGTACTTGTGATCTGCGACGACTGGGTTAATATTTTGCACGGAAATGTGAAAGGCATCAAACACTTGTCAACTAAACATTACATCCATACTGAACCAAAGTTATTATTAAACACCAAACCATCAGCCAAACTCTGACCCACACTGACCCAAGTCATAACAACACCATACCATCAGCCAAACTCTGAACCCCACTGACCAAAGTCATAAACACCAAACCATCCGCCAAACTCTGACCCCACACTGACCAAAGTCAAAAAAATAAACACCAATACCATCACCAAAACTCTGACCCACCCGACCAAAGTTATAAAAACAAATACCATCAACTGAACTCTGACCCACTCTGACGAAAAGTGATAAACACCAATACCATCAACTGAACTCTGGACCTGTACTGACTCAAAAGTTATAAACACCAATACTATCAGCAAAACACTGACCTACACTGACCAGTGATAAAACGCCAATCAGATAAACACAAACCCATACTGACTTGGGAGTTTAGAATATCATGTGATCAAAATTCTGTAATACAATTCATTAAACACACACCCACGCTGATTAAAGTTCTAAAACATCATCAAGAACTGACACAGGACCATACTGACTCCAGGTTTTAACCTCAACTGAACACACACCCACAACTGACCAAAGTTTTGAAACATAATCAACTAAACACCAGACCCACACATACTGTATGAAAGTTTACACACCACTCAACTAAAAACACAGGACCCATACCAACCAACTAAAGTTTTACACACCATCAAACTAAACATTAGCCCCCCATACCACTGACTAAAGTTTTTACACACCATCAACTAAACACCGACCCATACCAACCGACTTAAGTGTTTACACACCAGTCAACTAAACATAGACCCATCGCCAACCGACTAAAGTTTAGCACACATCAACTAACCAGATCCATACCACCAAAGTTTTTAAAAGGCCATCAACTAAAATGGACCAATACTGATTAAACTTCTTAAACATAATCATCTCGTAGACACAGACTCCTACTGACCCAACTAACTTCTCTTAACATAATCATCTGTAGACACAGACTCCTACTGACCACAGCCGATACAGAACGTGGTGTCGGTCCACATACTCTCCCCACATGGCCCAGCTCTCCCCCCATCACCACGCCTTCTGTGCCTCTGTGCCTGGGGGACAGCAGCATAGACTGGAGCATTTTCAGGTGTGTGGTGTGTGTGTGTTTGTGTGTGTGTGTGTGTGTGTGTGTGTGTGTGGTCATTTATTATTATTAGTGTGGTGTGGTGTTTGTGTGTGATGTGTGGTGTGTGTGTGCGTGCGTGCTGTTAGCGTGTTTTGTCTGTGGGTGGGTGTGTATGTTGTGTTTTTGTGTTGGGGGGTTATCTGTATGTTGTTGTTCTTTCAGTGTACGTCTTCCACCTAAAATGATATCAGACGATGTGAGTGTGTGTGTAAGTGTGCGCGCACGCATGCGTTGTGTGTGTAGGTAGGTGTGTGTGTGTGGTGTTTGTGCTTGTGTGTGTGTGCGCGTGCCGTGTGCCCGCGGTGTGTGCATGCTTGCGTGCGCGTGGTGGTGTGTCTGTCTGTGTCTGTGTGAACATGTGCAGGCCTGTATGATTCCAATTACAATAACAAAAAGCAGCACGCCCCCCCCCCCCCTTCCCCCGCACCTGAAAGAAAAAAGAAACAATTAAAGTGAAAAAAAGTGTCAAAATCCAATTACCAATAGTAAAAACTATAGAGACGAGCGTCCAATGGCCACATTTGTCAGTTCTTGAGCCCGTCATCATATTGGAAAGGCAGTATGATGCAGGTCATTAATGTTAAGGACGAACGGTTACCACCTCAAAAAAAAAAATGTAAAACAAATTTAAAGATAAGCGTACCAACTGAACTACGTGTACAAACTTCTGCACAATTGTGTAAAGACACAAACCCCTTCATTTAATAATCGAGCTAGAGACAGGGAACCGATCCCCTCAGATGGAGTATCGTCACCAGTTTTGCTAATAATTTCCTTTGCTCTTGGACAGTAAATTAATAGATGTTCAACTCCAAACTCTTTCTCCACACATACATTTTAACCATTTTTGCTGAATTTTGTTCGAAGTGAATTCCAAACGCATTCTGTGCATTAAGCTTTTCGTATTTTTCTCTAGGGTATGGGAGACAAGGCTGGGTCCTTGATGAGGCCAATATTTTTTTCCAGAATTGGGTTTAATACAGTTTGCGGTAATAGTTAATTTTCTGAGTTCTCTAATACATGTCTGAATTTTGTTACTGGATGCCTTTCGTTTATTAAAGAATAACAGTCACTTACAATCTAAGGAGAAATGTCAAGTGGTATTGATCCTTCGACATTTCGGGCTGCCTTTTCTTGCCGCCTGATCGACCCTCTCATATTGCTGAAATCCCCACTGAGAAGGTCCCGCAAAATGGCTGAATGTAATGCATTTAGCTGACAGACAGATGTATGACATAGTTTATTTCTGTTATTATCTCAACACGTACGTTTGGATTGGAAGCCTGAATAGCGCTAAGGGCCCTGATTTAGAATCGGTGCATACTAGAATTTGACAAGAGTTAATTAGAAACACTCAAGACGTGTTGGGATGACATCAAAATGTGCAACAAGCTCAGCACTGAAAACTTGAAAAATGTCTACCAAGAGTGTACAACTTTTCCAATTTTTTTAAATCAGGTATTGTTAAATGCTGCTCCTGTAATACAAACTATCCCTAGCCCTGACCATCCATATAGATTTTTCAAATAGTTTTGTATGCATTTTCTAAATAATATCGACTGACATTTTTTCAACACATAGATAGGCTCTTTTTTGACACACATTGGTGTAATTGTATTCACAAGGTAGCTTTGGCTTGCTCCCTCTTGGAAACAGGTAAAAAGGACGCTATCAGCCATTTTTGTTTCGTTTATATTAGAATCTTTTAGGAGATTAGAGGCAAATGACTGGATTGAAATTTTGTAGACTGCATTCTTCTGGCCCGTTTCTCACGAAATCTATTTCTGAATTTAAGGATACTTCTTTTGCACAGAAGTTATCCTGTGAAAGACTCTTTAATATGAATTTTGAAGCACATGCTTCTCGTAATGCATTCCAGAGGTAATATTCCGATTTCACTGTATGTTCACTATGTAGATGAGTCTTGGTGTGGTTATCTGTATGTTGTGTGTGTGACTGCGCGCGCGCCGCGCGTGGGCATGCTTGTGTGTGCGTGTGCGTGTGTGTGTGTGTGTGTGTGCTGTGTGCGTGTGTGTCGAGTGTGTGTTTGTCGTGTGTGTCTGTGTGTTGTGTGTGTGTGTGTGTGTGTGTGTGTGTGTGGTGTGGAGTGTGTGTGTTGCTGTGGGGTGTGTGTGGTGTGTGTGTGTGTGTGTGTGTGTGTGGTGTGTTGTGTGTGTGTGTGTGTGTGTGCAGTCTCATCCTCTATGCCACTTCTGTGGCAAGGCATTCACACCGACTCATTCTGACTTCCTCATCCATAGCCACAGCCAGGCCCATCCCACCGTACCCTGGCAGTCCACTGCGAGCAGTCAATGTCACGTTGTCATGAAGCACCCCCACCAGGAGACACTGACCCACTGCACTGCTGCCGATGTCACTTTGGCGCTGTCATCAGTTGCGCCTTTTTCTCCAATATACTTGTCCAAACAAAATGCAATATCCTGACTCAGCATGGAAACCTTGTCAAAAAAATCAGGATGCTCTCCCGACACCCCCCCCCCCCCACACCACCACTCCCAAAGAAAAAAAAATGTGGAGCGGGGAACTAACTTTGCCTCAGTCTCTAGAATAGGCATCATGAGGGGTTGCATTCAGTGTGTTATCACTACACTGGTGCCACAAAACATGAGTTAGCATCAGTGTGTTCACTACTGGTGCCATCCACAGAGTATGCTCAGTGTGTTTCACTACATGGTGCCATGACAGAGTTTTAGCTCAGTGTGTTCCACTACATGGGCCATGACACGAGTGATTAGCTCCAGTGTGTGTTCACTACATGGTGCCATGAACAGAGTTAGCTCAGTGTGTTCAACTACTGGTGCCATGACAGAAGTTAGCCTCAGTGTGTTCACTACATGGTGCCATGACAGAGTTAGCTCAGTGTCCTCATTGTTTGTTCACTACATGGTGCCACGCAGAGTTAGCTCAGTGTGTGTTCCTACATGGTGCCATGACAGCGAGTTAGCTCAGTGTGTTCACTACCATGTGTGCCATGACAGAGTTAGCTCAGTGTTCTTCTTTTCCTCAGTGCAGGAACATGCCTTTTTTTAACAGAGTGGTTTCATCTTGTTATGGATTCCCCCAAATGACGGTTCGAGTTTTCCTTTCCTTTTGATATATCTTCATCTTCATCTATGAGTTGGCCAAACTACCATAGGCAAGTGGTTAGCCATTGCAGATTCCCGTCTGGGGAGGGTTGAGGGTTTGGATTCGCATCCAGAGCCGATTTTTTGAGGGATTTTTCCTGTCCCGACTGGCTCCCTCCCAACTGAATTTGCCTACAGAAGACTTGGAGCCATGCGTTTGATTTTCATCCACTTAAGGATGCATCCCTGAGAATGTTGCTAAAATTTCCTGGCCAACACTGCCGGTGTCTGTATCTCTTGGGGCTGTTGACGCAGATGATTATGTTTATGACAGGTACAACAAAGTACAGCCCTGTCATGCAGTCTCACAACCAGAACTGTAAATCTCTGCAGCATCATCTTCATCATCCTCGTCCATCAGCCATCAAAAAAACAATCTCAAATTCTGTGGCCATTCATCGCCTTGCTCTTATGGTAACCTCAGTTTTCAATTGCCTCTCCATGTCTATGGGCCTTTGTTTTGATTCTGTTGGGGTCATACCGGTAACAGCATATTCATGGGTGACCGTCGGTTGAACAGACATGGTAGCACCCTCCAGAGGGAGAGCTCACTTATGCTGGCTCTGGAACTAAGTAAAAAAAATTTTAGTCCATCAAGTAGGGGGCTTAGTAGATAATGTCCTGCACATGTCGGATCAGAACAGGCGCCACTGAAACACCACTAAGTGGAATTGGCAGCAGTGCAGCGTCTACCTCTAATGACGTTGTCGATTCATCTGATGACCTTGACACCGACTGCTCCCTGTGGATTGTCATGCCAGGGCTGTGGATGAGGAGTCCGGGTGAAACATCCTGGGTTCGCAGCGTAACTGAGGTGGCAAAGAAGATGGGACAGCAACAACAACAAAAGACACAGCTTGGGTGTAGTGTCACTGATGTGGCGTATGGAATATGGACACAACAACAACAAAGACACAGTGGGGGTGCAGCGTCACTGAGGCGTCTAGGAGATGGACAAACCACAATACACACCAAAAAACACCGTGTGGGTGCCGTGTCCACTGAGGTTGCTAGAGAAGATGGGACAGCAACAAAAACAGCAGCAAACAAAGATAACTTTGTACTGAGCATGGTAGGAATACAACATGGTGATGTCTGTAGAATACAGAAAGTGTCCAACACCAATCTAAGGCATATTCCCAAAGCTGATACTATAGGATAATGTGACCCCACTCCCACTGCTAAAGCAACAGCTGTGTAAGTTAGTGGCTAGTTTTTTTTCTTTCTCTGCTTTTTATCCTCCTATTCACCTTGTTTTCCTTACTTTTAAACTATCCTCAGATTTCTTAACACATTGATGATGATGTTCACATAACATGACAGATTGTTACATTCACAAATGTTGAATCAATCACTTATGACCAGGCCTCATTTTTTGTAAACCAACGTATTTCTGTACTCAGACCAAGTATGTTAGTTAATCAGACACTCCTGTCTTGGTTAATACAAGATGAAGAGGACATGAGAAACTTACTTTGTGGAAATGCTGCTATGTCCACACTAGCGAATGCATTCATTAACACACCTGAAAATCAAGGTTCTACCAGAGGCTGTATTCTGAGACCTAGGCAGTTTGCTGTTGGTGTGTGAAGGAGATCCACTGATAAAAAGCATTTAGGGACAGGGGTAGCGACGGGGAAGGGGGGGGGGGGGGGGACGACTCAGGGAGTGGGATGGGGTGTTAATCATTGTATTGCAGGTTGGATGATGACGTGCAAGGTTTGGAAAGTGCATGCATTGTTCGGGGAAAGCCAGAAGAGGAAGGTTATTTACATGTCATGCATTTTTTTTTCCAGTTCCTTGCAAGATTTTTTTAACATTCTGTTCAACCTAACTGCAGATCTGTTCATTAACAGTTTCATTGCCGTAAAGTCACTGAGATGTGTGCATATGACTGTGTGTGCATGTGCCATGCGTTGCATGTGCATGTATAACAGTTTTGACTCCAAGCTACTTCCATTATTATCATAATTTCATTTTGTCTGTCTGTACATCAAGACTTCTCCTGACACCAAACAACCTACAAACTGCATCAGCAGGCACGCACCATTAAAATTTGTTGGATCACATGTGTAGTATTTCGTCCCAGTCTGAGCCCATAGCTGATGTCACTGAGATACCAGCAAGAAGCCAGGAGAGTCTTGTAGCCTTTTGCAGTCACTGCCGCCATTTTCCTTCTGCCAGCCACCCTTCCACACCTCCACCACCGTGTCAGCTCTCACTGAGAGATATTCCACACAAAACACATTGTGTCGGTTTATGATTAAAAAAAAAAAAAAAACACAACCTGTGTCCAGCTCTCACTGAGAGATATCCACACAAAACACAATGGTGCGGTTAGATTTTAAAAAAAAAGACTGTAACACAACACAACCTGTGTCAGCTCTCACTGAGAGATATTCCACACAATACACATTGTGTCGGTTATGATAAAAAAAGAAAAAAATGACTGTACACTTAAACAACACAACCTCATCCTGGGTCTGGACCATTCTCTCGTGGGATATCTGCTGTAAAGTGGTGTTGTAGTTGTATTCAAGTGCATGTGTGCATGCGTGCATGCGTGCGTGCGTGTGTGTGGTGTGCGTGTGCGTATGTGTGATCTGTGGGCTTGTGTGAGCATGCTCCTGCATGCATGTATTGTGCACATGTCTGTGTGTGTCCATGTGCGCATGGGTGTGTGGTTGGTGTGGGCATGGGTCCATGTGTGTATGTGTGTGTGGTGGCAGTGTATGTGTATGCATGTGTGCATGTGTGCAAGTGTGTGTGTGTGTGTGTGTGTGGTGTGTGTGTGTGTGAACAGATGATGCTATGACCTCACCTTGGTTTTCCGACTCACCTTGGTTTCAGAAACACCTGAACACCAATGTTATCCCTCACCTTGGCTCCATTGTCGATGACCTCCTGCCAGATGATGTAGCCCAGTTTCAGCGAGTTGACAATGTCCAGCAAGCTGCGCATAGATCATGCCCATTTTCATAGATTCCCGACTACAAAGTACCGTTCTTTTCTCAAATTCTGGCTCTCTATTTTCAATTCTTGCGTGCATAACTAAATCAGTTCTGGTACCATTTATGTTTGGCTTCTTGCACCCATGATCAATAACCCAGTTCCAATGTTGATGTCAACGTCCTTCATCACTTATTCACTGTGCACGTACAGCTCAGAGCACAGCAGTTTTGACTATGGCAAAAGCCGGTTTATTCTATTCCTAATTTCTCTAAAGTATTTCTAAAATCTGCGTTCACATTATTGCAGTATGACCTGGAAAAAAAACCCTGGAGAGTAATCTTTAAAGCACAGCCTACTTACTTCTGCATATAGTACTGCTTGCTCCAGCTTGGCGTAGTCCTTTCCAAAGGACATCTTCTTCATGAAGTCAGTGATGGTTGGGTTGGACTGCCTGTTCACACAAGTTTACATTTTCATCTCTCAGGTAAAATTGAAAATAAAATGTTAAAAGAAGGAAAGAAACAAAACAACAGATTGCAATTTATGTTAATGTCACTGCAGGAGGCTTTTTTAATGATTAAAACCAAACGATCTTGATGCTAACAGCAGTGAATAAAATAAAACCCTGGCATTAGACAAAACTAATTAAACTTTCAATACATGCACACATACACACTAACCTTAGGTTATACTAATAACACACACATACATATACACACACTGCACACTCACACACACACACACATACACACCACACACAACAAACACACACACACTCACACAGACACACACACCACACACTCACACACTGACACACAGACACAGCACAGACACACACACACACACCACACACAAACACACACACTCACACACACACACACACACACACACACACACACACACACACACACCCACACACACACACACACACACACACACAAACACACACACACACACACACACACACACACACACACACATACACCACTGACACACATACCACACACTGACCATACACACACACACATACACCCCCACTGACCCAGCATCCGAAGCTGACCTCGTCACCCCCCAGGTGCACGTAGTGGTCAGGGAAGACAGAGGCCACCTCTGTGAAGAATTTCTGAAGGAAGGGGAAGGTGGTGTTGAGAGTGGGGGTCAACGGGACCAAACTGACCGTTAGGAGAGGACCCACTGTAGCACTTGGTCAGCAGATCTGGCTGACCTTGACCCCAAGACTGGGTGTGACCTGTCAACATGAGGCGACATGATGGGTAGAAAGTAGAACAATGACATTCAAAGTGAGGTACATGTTTTCTTTTAGCAGTTTAGTTCTAGTCCTAAAATATGAACAAGCCCATATTTAACTGATTTCCAGCAAGAGAGAAGATATAAAGTTACATAGAAAGAAGACAAAAAAATTCAAAGTGAGATACACATTTTCTTTTCAGGAGTTTAGTTCTACTGATGATAGAAAGTCATGAACAATCCCAGCTTAACTAACTACCAATTTTTAAATATAGCTCTTAAAAATTTGAAAATTTGACGGGTTCAACACCAATCTTGCACCAAACTGGATGAAGAGATATTTGATTGCTCGTTCATTTTCTTTGTCCTGAGTGTTGTATATCTTGCCTGAAGAAGACCTAAGAGTTGAAACGCATCGTGTTTCATCTTGTTGTTCGTTTGGTAACATATTTTTTTTCGCGAAGTTTTACCAATCAATAATTTTTCAAATTTGTTTCGATTTCCACCTGCAGTTGCCTCACATTGCAATGAGATTTTAAAAAGTGAAAAAAACAGAAGCTACTGACACACACAGGATGTTGATAAGAAGACCAATGAACAATAAAACACACAGCGTCATAAACACCATGATTGAGGCCAGCACCGTACTGATATCCCTGTGGACTCCACACTTAATTCTACCTGTGTACCTGAAATCACACGGCTATGATGTGCATGACTGCAACAACAAAACAGCAGAGTAAAATGTTTCCAGATGGTCAGTTCTTGATCAAAACTGTCGCGAGTCGAGTGTTCAACAGTTTTCTTCCCGGAATTATGGTATTTAAAACAACATTTTTGTTTATCTTAAGCAATATATTGCCTAAAAAACCCAAAACAGACACATTAATCATAAAAGATGATCATTTTAGAAATAATGCGCAGAATGTTACGAAGAAAAAGAACATCTGTCATGCAAAATGCAAAAATCTCAAAGCTGTTGAGAGTTAATGATGTAAGGAGCAACATGCACCAGTCAGTGAAGTCTTGCCTGATCACATGCGAAACACAGACCTTCCAAGCTGCGCGAGCTTAACACGAAATTCTCTCCTGATGCTAGGTGTATATGTGAGGGAAAAAAATCTCTGCCCCTCGTGTACTACTACTAGACTGCCCAATTTTAAGAGGGTGGTATTAATGAAAAGGTAGAGGTGCTGCACATTTTGAAAGCACTGACCATATCTTATATGACACATGTATTAGGGACATCGCGCATGTCATTGTCCAGTCAAAGCTGGGCAGACAGTTTGTGAATTTTTTAAAAAGTATTTTCAGCAGTATTCTGAGTGGAGTGCCTAGATTCTAACATGTGAAGGAGAGAGGGGACAGAAAATGACCCAGAGACAGTAGGTCTGACATTCTCAGTGATCTCTGTTGCCTTTTATAATCATCTAATATCATCAATGAGGAACAGATGTTAAAAAAACCCCTCTGAACTGAACTGAGCTGAACTGAATTGCGCACAGTCACACATTCGACAGCACAGACAGACTGTGCACAGAAAACACATTATGCCACGAAAGAAAGAACAAAAAGCTCACAGTAATGAAATCTATTGCAGTAAAAGACATGACAGTTGCAGTAAAAGACATGACAGCATTCATTTCAATACTTAAACAGACAGCACATCTATTCTATTGCTATGATATACAACAAACAACAGCACACTTACACCATTGATAACACATACAGCACATTTATTCACTGCCTACAACTTACAACAAACAGCACACTTACACCACTGTTAAAACAGACAGCACATTTATATTATCGCTATAACTTACAACAAACAACATACTTATACCATTGCTAAAACAGACAACACATTTATTTCACTGCTAAAGCAGACAACACATTTATTTCACTGCTGAAACAGACAACACATTTATTTCACTGCTAAAATAGACAGCACATTTATTCCATTGCTATGATGCACAACAAACGACAGCACACTCAAACCACTGCTAAAACATACAGCACATTTATTTCATTGCTGTAACTTACAATAAACAGCAGCACGCTTATATACCATTGCTAAAACAGACCGCACATTTATTTCACTGTTATCACAGATAACAACAGTTCCCTTTGTTCTGAACGTACCACTGTCTGTTTGTGTCCTCTGCACTCTACCACTCCACACCATCACACATCTCTTCAATTGCTATAACAGTGCAGACAACACAGTATACAGCAACACATCTGTTCCATTGCTGTAACAGACAGTACAGTGCACAGCAGTGCAGTGCACAGCAACACATTCATTCCACTGCTGTAAGAGAGACAGTACACAGCAACACATTTCTTCCATTGCTATCATACAGAGAGTGTACAGCAACACAGTACTCTGCAATACATTGAACTCGATTGCTGTATAAGACTGCACCAAGCAACACACTACACAGCAACATTTATTCCTCTGCTGTAACTGATGGTACAAAGCAACACATTCATTTATTTTGCTATAATGGACAGAACACTTCAACACATTCATTCAGCTGATACTACAGACAGTATACAAGCAACACATTCACTCCTTTGCTCTAACAGATTGTACACAGCAACACGTGTATTCCATTGCTTCATGACAACACAGTACACAGCAACACATTCATTCCATGGCTGTCACAAACAAGAGATCCACAGGTCACAACACAGTACACAGCAACATTCATTCCATGGCTGTCACAAACAAGAGATCCACAGGTCACAACACAGTACACAGCAACATTCATTCCATGGCTGTGACAGAGGTCGACAGGTCACAAGACAGTACACAGCAACACATTCCTTCCATGGTTGTGACAGAGGTTGACAGGTCACAACACAGTACACAGCAACACATTCATTCCATGGCTGTGACAGAGGTCAACAGGTCACAAGACAATACACAGCAACACATTCCTTCCATGGCTGTGACAGAAGTCAACAGGTCACAAGACAATACACAGCAACACATTCCTTCCATGGTTGTGAAAGAGGTCGGCAGGTGAAAACACAGTACACAGCAACACATTCACTCCATGGCTGTGACAAACAGAGGCTGACGGGTCACAACACAGTACACAGCAACACATTTTACCATGGCTGTCACAAACAAGAGGTCGACAGGTCACAACACAGTACACAGCAACACATTCATTCCGTGGCTGTCACAAACAGAGGTCGACAGGTCACAACACAGTACACAGCAACACATTTACTCCATGGCTGTCACACAAACAAGAGGTCGACAGGTGACAACACAGTACACAGCAACACATTCATTCCGTGGCTGTCACAAACAGAGGTCGACAGGTCACAACACAGTACACAGCAACACATTTACACCATGGCTGTGACAAACAAGAGGTCGACAGGTGACAACACAGTACACAGCAACACATTTACACCATGGCTGTGACAAACAAGAGGTCGACAGGTGACAACACAGTACACAGCAACACATTCACTCCATGGCTGTCACAAACAAGAGGTCGACAGGTGACAACACAGTACACAGCAACACATTTACTCCATGGCTGTCACAAACAAGAGGTCGACAGGTGACAACACAGTACACAGCAACACATTCATTCCGTGGCTGTCACAAACAGAGGTCGACAGGTCACAACACAGTACACAGCAACACACATTCATTCCACGGCTGTGACAGAGGTCAACAGGCCACAACAGTACACAGCAACACATCCCTCCATGGCTGTGACAAACAAGAGGTTGACAGGTGACAACACAGTACACAGCAACACATTCATTCCATGGCTGTGACAAACAAGAAGTCGACAGGTCATACACACAGTACACAGCAACACATTCATTCCATGGCTGTGACAAACGAGGTCGACAGGTCACAACACAGTACACAGCAACACATTCATTCCGTGGCTGTGACAAACAGAGGTCGACAGGTCAAAACCGTCATTCCTACCTGGAGAATCAAACTCAGCAACCACTCGGATGCCACGCAGACGTGCGAACTCAACGATCTCTTGGATGTCTGAGGGGGTGTAGACGTGGGTTTCTGGGTAATAGGCTCCCTGTACAGCAAGAAAATTGGTCATCTGCCTTGTGAGCATAACAATCGTAATTCATTCCAACTAGTTTTATGTGACCGATGTGGATGGCACACAAAAATCCTATCAAAAATTTGCAGCAGCTCCGACACACACTTTCAATATTAAAATTGTCTATGATGCAGATCAATGATTCGTTCCGTCTGAGACAAGAACCAAAGGTTAACATGTGGGTTGCCCTCCACCACTGCCATCGTAGTCAGGCTGCTGCATTCAGCTGCCCATTTTCTTCGCTTAGACCCCCCACCCCCCACCTCTCTAAGCGCATGGGTAGGAGGAGCAAACATTGTTCACTACACTGCGCAGTGGACAGGGAAAACATCTGTGGAGACTTGGGCCTTGACACACAACCAACAGAACTGGAAGAACCTGGTGAACTGTTCTTCACAGTGGGGTCCCTGAGACTCCTCATGGAGTAAAGGGAGAGAAGAAGAATAAACATCTCAACTACTTCTCTACATTTGTCCAGTTCCTCCCTTTTGTCTGCTTTTGTCTACATTTTGTCTACATTTGTCTATTTCCTTATGTCAAGAAACAACTGAAAGTTTTGTGCACTTACTGATAAATCACCAAAAGATGAGCTACACAAAACTGACACTGTTTCAATGATTCTGTATCAAAGGTGAGCCAGGCAATTCTGATGAGTACAACAAAACAAGGGTTACCTACCTTGTTGCTGAGCTGTGGGAAGACTCGACTTTGATAGGGGAATGACTGGTCATCAACGATATGCCAGTGAAACACGTTCAGCTTGTTCTGAGCCATAGCATCCTGTGAGAAATGTCATGAAACACACCGCTGTACAACACCTCCAACAGTTTTCTCTTGAATTCTGATCTGTCCGACAGGTTGATAAGCAAAATATGAAAGGACTTAAGCTTTACCAGTCTTGTTCTCTGATGACAAAAAAAAAAAAAAAAAAAAATCAACGTTGTGTGGAGTGTGTGACTCCAATAACAGAATTCTGCTTGGACTTTGAAAAACCTTTCACAAAAAGAAAATGCACACTATCCTTTAATATGAAAGTAAATGAAAACCTGGCCATTGTAAAAGTAACTCAATGAAAACCTGGCCATTTGTAAAAGTAACTCAATGAAAACCTGCCATTTGTAAAAGTAACTCAATGAAAACCTGGCCATTTGTAAAAGTAATTCGAAATCCAGAACAGAAACAGATATCAATTTCATGAAAATTTTGCCTTCTCTCCCCTCCCCCCTCCTTCTTCACCTACTTGTACCTCTCTCTTTCATGACAAAGATCTTTAACGATTATATCAACTGACCCACTGACATTTTTGGGGAACCATTTTTATTGATTTGTGCTGTTGTTTCACTGATCATGCCTCTATGTACTACAAACAGAAAAAAAGATAAAAGGAAAAAAAAGAAATGCAAAATATTGACAGCTTTGATCTATGATCAACTCAAGTCCGAGTCATCAAAAAAATCAACATAAAAACATAGAACAACACAGAACAACATGGATATCTATGTAAACCATACTTATTTTGTATGATATGGCATCAAATTAAAGACTACAAAAATAATAAAAAAAGAACAACTACAACCAAAATTCAGTTGTCTCAATTCCATTTCAACCAAGATAAAGTCTTTACAAAATACTTTCACAAATTAACTGATTGCATGTGAGTTATGTACTATGTACAATTAAGTCTTACTTCTGTTACGAGTAACTTGATAAAAAGTGACATTGCAAATAGAACATTTCATTTTACAATCTAAAACCTATTCCTGGAGATACACAAACATATGCACCCTGACATGAATGTGCTCCACCCTCCTTACCCCCTCCCATTACACACACACACACACACACACACACACACACACACACACACACAGAGCAGAGAGCAGACAGACCAGGTTGCGCAGAATGCTGGCTCTGGACAGGTAGTGACGTGAGGTGTCCCAGCAACAGTCCACGATGAGCAAAGCGCGGCTGGTCCTCAATGCTGGTGTCATTCACCATGGACTGAAACATCAAAGTCACTGATACCAACTGGAACATTACAATCATTCATTACCGACTGAAACATCACAATCATTCATTACCAACTGAAACATCACAATCATTCATTACCAACTGAAACATCACAATCATTCATTACCAACTAAACATCACAATCATTCATTACCAACTAAACATCACAATCATTTATTACCAATTGAACATCACAATCATTCATTACCAATTGAAATCACAATCATTCATTCCAACTGGAACATCACAATCATTCATTACCAATTGAAACATCACAATCATTCATTACCAACTGAAACATCACAATCATTCATTACCAACTGGAACATCACAATCATTCATTACCAATTGAAACATCACAATCATTCATTACCAACTAAACATCACAATCATTCATTACCAATTGAAACATCACAATCATTCATTACCAACTAAAACATCACAATCATTCATTACCAACTGAAACATCACAATCATTCATTACCAACAGAAACATCAAAATCATTCATTACCAACTGGAATATCACAATCATTCATTACCAACTGGAACATCACAATCATTCATTACCAACTGGAATATCACATCATTCATTACCAACTAAAACATCACAATCATTCATTACCCACTGAAACATCACAATCATTCATTACCAACTGGAATATCACATCATTCATTACCAACAGAAACATCACAATTATTGATTACCAACTGAAACATCACATCATTCATTACCAACTGAAACATCACATCATTCATTACCAACTGGAATATCACAATCATTCATTACCAACTGGAACATCACAATCATTCATTACCAACTGGAATATCACATCATTCATTACCAACTAAAACATCACAATCATTCATTACCCACTGAAACATCACAATCATTCATTACCAACTGGAATATCACATCATTCATTACCAACAGAAACATCACAATTATTGATTACCAACTGAAACATCACATCATTCATTACCAACTGAAACATCACAATCATTCATTACCAACTGAAACATCACAATCATTCATTACCAAGTGGAATATCACATCATTCATTACCAACAGAAACATCACAATCATTCATTACCAACTGAAACATATCAATCATTGATTACCAACAGAAACATCACAATCATTCATTACCAATTGGAACATCACAATCATTCATTACCAACTGAAACATCACAATCATTCATTACCAACTGAAACACCACAATCATTCATTACCAACTGAAACATCACAATCATTTCATTACCAACTGGAACATCACAATCATTCATTACCAACTGAAACATCACAATCATTCACAACAAACTGAAACACTACAACCACAACAAACTGAAACATCGCAATCATTCACAACAAACTGACACATCACAATCATTCACAACAAACTGAAGTATCCATCGCATCATTCATTACTAACTGAAACGTTACAATCATTCACAAAAAGCTAAAGCAACAGTTATTTACAACAAACTTTAAGCGTAACATAACAATCATTCATGACAAACAGAAACATCCCAATCATTCATGACAAAGTGAAATCATATGGACCAAATAATTTCAAGAATATGGACCACCACCACCTTACTTCCCCATTGTCAAGAATGGTATGGACCACCATCTGACCTGACCTTAATAACCACTGTGAAAGATTAACATGACAAAGTGGTAGACCACCATCTGGCTGAAGGTCTCCAGAGACCAGCACAGGCCCCCCACCCCTCCTTCGCCGTCACCACCTCCTTCGCCGTTCGCCTCCCTCTGCTGACCTGCAGCTGGTCTGAAAACAGTGTGCGACTTTCAGCACTGCAGTTTTGGCATTGTCAGTCCAGCAAACTCCATGGTAGGTGGACACTAAGAAATATTCTTCTCTTGACTGTAAACAAACAAACTCCAGCAAACACCATGGCATGTGGATGCTAGGAAACACTCTTCTCTCGACTGTAAACAAACAACTCCAGCAAACACCATGGCATGTGGATGCTAGGAAACACTCTTCTCTCCGCTATAAACAAACAACTCCAGCAAACACCATGGCATGTGGATGCTAGGAAAAACTCTCTCTCGACTGTAAACAAACAACTCCAGCAAACAACAGGGCTTTTGGACTCCAGGAAACATTTTTTCTCTTGATTGTAAACAAACAACTTAAAGCGACTTTCCGAAACACCTGCCAGGGTGTGATCATTACCAATACCACCTATGGCTGGGAGGACCGGGATTTGAACCACCTGCTCTGAGCTTGCTGAGCGTTCTAAGGTTTTTGACTAGGAAGACTAGGATCACACAACTGAGTTTCACCCACTTACCTGACACGTATCTGAGAATGCTGCTCTATATTTCCAAAAGAACGATACAGGTTTCTGCAGTTCTTGGACCCAACTGATGCATCGATACACTATGGAAATAATGATTATGAAAGGAGCCCATCATGATCGCAGGTTCTGCGTGACCTCACTTTCGGTATTCCCTCTACACTCATTCCTGTGGCTTGTCTGTCGTGTGGATAAATTCTGTTGAGTGATGTGGTGGCATGATTCCTCCGTAAGGAAACGCACAATCAAATTGTTTTTTTGGACTTGGCAATGACAGACATCAGCTAGGCGTTTTAGCTGATGGCATCCTGTAAATGTCTAGTAAAGTTCAGACTATAAACCACGACTTTTTTTCCCCAGCTTTAAACCCTGCGGCTTTAACACTGATGTGGCTTATTTGCGGATTTTTCCAATTCCAGGAGCTTCACACCCTCGTCTATTTTTAGCTTCTCTGTAACTCACCATATTGTGTTTACTGTTCATGAATTTTTCGATGAGCTCCATGTTAGAAGTGTTTACTGTTCACGTTGTTACAGTGTTAACTGCTCACATTTTTAAATCAAAGCTGCACCACTCAAGCATTCAGATCAGTTGCTCAAGTACACACCCTCATCATGCCGAAAACGCGATGAAATGCCAATGATGCAGCTTTCAAGTTGAAGGTGATCGACCCTGCCATCGAAAAAAGACAATCGAGCAGCTGCACAGGGGCTTGAAATAAATGAATTGATGATACAATGTTGGAGGAAGCAGCGTCGAGAACTGTCTCATTGCAAGAAGACGACAAAGGACTTCAGAGGGCAGCTGGAATGAGTGGTATGAGTGGCATGTTGTTGACTGACCAGCAAGCCAATCACTTTGTTAAAGATACAGCCAATGACTTCACATAAGTCAACAATATCTTGCACAGGCAATCAATGTGCAGCTGCTTTTATGTGAAGCACATCCACCCAACCTCTTTCCCTCCCCCTGTCAATCTCCTCCATCCCTCTTCCTCCATTCTCCCCATCTAAATATCACCTAAAGCTTAGCTAAGGGAACTGATTCACACATGACCTTCAACCTAGCTAAACATTTCTGTCCACACATGATTCATAGCCTGGCTAAAGGAAGCCATTAATTAATAAACTCATGACCTTCAGTCTAGCTAAGGAAATCCGTCCACACATGAACTACAGCCTAGCCAAGAAAACCCATCCACATGCCCTACAGCTTACCCAAGGCAACTCATCCTTACATGACCTACAGCCTAGCCAAGGCAACCCATCCTTACATGACCTGTAGCCTAGCCAAGGCAACCCATCCTTACATGACCTGTAGCCTAGCCAAGAGAACCCACCCACATGACCTGTAGCCTAGCCAAGAGAACCCACCCACATGACCTGTAGCCTAGCCAAGGGAACCCATCCACACATGACTTATGTGACCTATAGCCCTGCAACCCTTATCAGTATTTTTCATTTAAAAGTGCTCTTTCCTACGCCAAAGGACTCTGACCATTTTGACATTAAATAAGTAACGTGTACAGCACACCAAACTCAAATCCTTATCAACAGATTCTGAACGAAGCAACAGAGGAACACAATTCAAATGAAGCTGATTAAATATGTTAATGGAATGAGAGATCCAGTGGTGTAATCTTACCAAAAAGGTAGAAAGACAGCATGATAATCTGATATTTCTTACAGGATTCATCCGATTCCAGACTGGGGTAGATGCCCTGACATGGTGCAGACACATCCACTGACAGTTCACCGACGACTGCCCCCACCTGACTGAATACCTGCACAAGCTTGGGGCTCAACCTGTTCAACAGGAAACCAGTCATTCATTGAATTTATTCAACTCATTCAGCAAATCATTGAGTTGAGCGGTTCAATTGAGAAAACAAATTTTTTGCTCTGAAAGATAGACTTTGTAATCAATCACGGACATATAGGCATTTTAATTGCAATGAAAGCATACTTAAAAATTTTTTTTTTCTGTCAATATAAACCATGAAAAAGTGTGTGTGCATGTGTGTGTGAGTGCATGCATGTGTGCATGTGTGAGTGCATGTGTGTATGTGTGTGCATGTGTTTGTGTTTGTGTGTGTGTGTGTCTGTGTGCGCATGTACATGTATACGTGGATGTTTGTATGCACATTTAGAAAAAAAAATGAGTACATGCGCATGCTCACACATGTGTGCATGTGTTAGTATGAGCAAGCATGTGCACGTGTCTGTATACGAATGTGCATGTGTAAATGTGAGAAAAGCATGTCAAAGCAGGTGGCTGTTCTCTTGTAGATAATGAAGTCAAGACTGAAAATGAATTTTGAAAGCCCCCTTCAACTTCACAAACCTGGCATTTGCTCTTTTACTGAAGAATGCAGTTATGCACATTTCATGCCGTTTTCATCCTCCCACTTAACTTCTTGACCTTGTGTTGGGTGTGGATTTTTTTTTTTTTTATCCAGCACTCATTTTCTTTTAATCTTGATTTTTTTTTTGGGGGGGGGGGGGGGGTTGGAGGGGGAGGGGGAGGGGGTGGTGGTGGGGACGGTTGGGAGGAAGAGGGAGATGAGGGGGCTGGGAAGAACTCTTCAAATGCTTTGACAATGGTGAATCGATGGAAAGTCATGGGGTGGGAGAAGTAATGGTGTGGTTGGGGCTTGGGGAGTATGTGGGAATTGGTGGAGGTTGGAGCGAGCGAGAGAGAGAGGGAGCGAGAGAGAGAGAGAGAGAGAGAGAGAGAGAGAGAGAGAAGTGGGGTGGGGTGGGCGTCTTTTCCAATATTTGGTACCTGCAACGCCGTATCTTACCTCCCCCTCCCTGTATTTCCCTTGTCAGCAAGTCTGCCGAAGATCACTCGTTGGTAACGAAACAAACGCTTCTCTCAAAATTCCGCAATCCGCTCCCGACACCGTAAAGCGAAAACTGTCAGCATCCAACGTGTTGACAGTTCCAGTCGGCTTGTACGTCTTCGGCATCGGCCATGGTTCGCCAGTTGACGGAGTCACGGCCAGCGAGGGAAGTATCAGCCCCTCCAGACAGAGTAAAGAGGAACGCAAAAGCAAGAATCTCCCGGTAAAATTGTCGTGGGTTCACCATTTTGGTTCGAGAGAAATCATGTGATACTGCACATGACTACCATCACATGACTTCCTTTTTTGTTACAGCAGACTTTAAAAACGACCAAAGACGCAACAAATAAGTACAGACATCAAGAAAGTTATTAAAACGAGAGGGAACACGATAGAGAATTGATTTGGATTAAATCTAGTTTAATATCAGCTGCTAAGAATCTGTCACTGAGTGTGTGTGTGTGTGTGTGTGTGTGTGTGTGTGACCGCGCGCGCGCGTGTGTACGAGTTTATGCGCGTGTGTGGCCACTATCAAATTCTGTCTATGTCTACTACTAGTAGCCTGCATGGGTACTGCTGTAGATATAAACTCGGTAAAGTTCATGCTTCACAGTGAACAGTTCGACTGCTTTAACAAAATATAGGGCCTAGGCTGGCTTTGTGTTATACGGTTCAGCAACAGCCTAAGTGTCCCAGTTATACACGTGTTAGGTTTTCAAAAGATTCACACAGTGAAAACAATGACAAGTAATACGACTTTTGAAAGTGCACTGGCTCTTTGGCTTTAATTAGACGTACTTCAAAATAGCAGTGCATGTCTGACGCCATTGTGTCAGGTCTGTCTAGCCCAAAAATAGTTACCCACTATGGGCGTACAAAGAGGACATATAAAAAATTGAGGCTGTGTGCAATGAAGATCGGCACGTTTCGTTTTAAATTGTTACAAAAGAACCGCTAGCGTCTCCAACCTGTTGCACCACCTCGGATGGACATTCCTACAAAGCCCACGTAAGATAGCAAGGCTTACCATGATGTACAAAATCATTAACAACAAGGTCCAAATTCGTAGCCTAAATCCCAGAAGCCAAAGTTGAGAGCACCTAAGGAGAGGGACAGAAGAGCACACTCAGGGCAGCTTGCTAGTCTTCAGTGTCAACCGGTGTTATTCGTTCCTCCGGCGAACCATCCCTGAGTGGAACGATTTACTGGCTGAGGCTGTGGTTCGAGCCGCGTCTCTTGGCGTGTTCACGTCGGGAGCTCGTAATCTCCACCAGTAGTCACAAGCTGGGTTTTTTTTTTCCTGCGCTTACCCCTTCGTTACAAGTGTCAGCATAATCAGCCTGTTGATGCGGATGAAGATGAAGGCGTAGGCCTACTATTTTTTAAACTACTATTTTTGGTCTGGCTCAGCACGTAGGCTATTTATATCTGCTATTATTTTGTTGTTTTGACAAGAAACTCTTGGTACTTTGCAGATGCAGAATTAAATTCACAGGATGGAATCTTCTACATCGATAACTGCCTTCAGCATCGGTCTCCTGACGATAGTTTGTGCAACATCTCTTCCTCAGTATCTTTCTAGGGGTGGGGTGGGGAGGGGGGTGGGGATGGTCTTATTTCCGTGCCGTATAAGTGGATTACACTCAAACCGCCCATCAAATGATTTTTTTTTTTCGTACACTATGGCCTTTACCCACCCGTGGCTCTTCTTCACAAGCGCTTAACTTTCCTACAAATATCAGGTGTCCCAGTGGCTCAGTGGTTAGAGTGCGAGTCATTAAGTGAAAAATGAGCATGTCCAGAGGGTCATGGGTTCGAATCCCAGCCATGGCTCGTCCCAAGATGGGGAAAAAAAAAGGGCAGCAGAGGACATCCGGAGTTATGAACCGGGTGTGGCCAACCCCCCTAGAGTGTCAGGAGATAAGGGCCGAAACACTTGCTTGAAGCTGGGGGCTCCTCTTCAGAGGACTCTCTGCTGCCACGCTCTCCACGAGTTTCTTTCTACTTTCGACGTGGCCCCAACTCCCAATCCCTACCCCCTCCCTTTCTTTTTCTGTTTCTCTTTTTTGTTGATATTTTAACATCAATGCATGACCGCTTTTTTTTGTTCATATATTATTTCATTTCATTGCACTTTGTGGTCCCTACTCAGGGCGAGGACTGGATGTGAAATAGCACATCAGTGCTCATCTGTCATCCTCGTGAAAAATTAATGTTATCTTTCCTCTTTTTTTCTCAGAGAGAGAGAGAGAGAGAGAGAGAGAGAGAGAGAGAGAGAGAGAGAGAGAGAGAATATGTGAGTGTGTGTGCGTGCGTGCGCATGCGTGCATACTTACTGTTTTGGGCTGCCATAAAACAGCTGCAATGTTCACAAATGACTAGAAAATTTAGTGCCTCGATAGCGCAGTAGGTATAGCGCGTCAGTCTCATAATCACAATGACACTAACAGTTCGCTGCGACTGCGGCATAGCAGCGGACGCCAAGGGAGCGGTGGCAGATGTCCTTTGATGTGACAGGTCAGTGTCAGGCGGCACAGCGATCCTTCCAGCCGTGTGGGAGACGGCGGGTCCTGCCTGCCTCGCTGGGGGACGGCTCCTAGAGAAGTGGGGCGATCGGCGATGGAGCGCTGCCTGACTACTACGACTACCTTGGCCCAGGATACCGTGCTCGGAGTCAGGCAGACAAGGGGGTTGAAGTGAAAAATTGCCGTCTCGGCCATAACCTGCCTGTACCCACCGATTTTTAGGGATTCGGGCAGTGCTCCGCGACTTTTCGTCCTGCTCCCTCCGTGAGGCGGCCTCACGCGGCGCAGAACCATCGCCACCCAGGCACGAAGAAGGCCGCCTGGTGCTCCAGAAGACAGCCTTTAGGTTGGGGAAAAGAGGCAAAATAAACCGACGCCCATCGTGGCCGACCAACAGCCGAATTTGAACTGAAGTTCGAAAGGAACAAGAGCTCGGAGAGAGTTACGACGGCCCCACACGCAACTCTCCCACTGCTGTCTGCGACGACAGTTGCCACAGAACATGCAGACCTGCGTCTGCGGGTGCCTCAGGCCAGTAGGACGTTAAACGCACTCCTGAGCGCAGAAATGAGAGGGATGGGGGAATGAAAATACACCCAGTATGTGTGTACGTGGGAGACTGGTGTAGCGCTGTTTTAACTCCATTATTATCGTTAGGTCTCTCTCTCTCTCTCTCTCTCTCTCTCTCTCTCTCTCTCTCTCTCTCTCTCTCTCTCTCTCACTCTCACACACACACACACACACACACACACACACACACACACACACACACACACACACACACACACACACACACACACACACACACACACACACACACACACACACGCACGCACGCACGCACACACACACACACACGCGCGCGCGCGCGCGCGCACATGCGCTTAAATTTCCCCAAGGTAAGGATACACAGTTTATCAGCTTCTTTATTTCACATAAAAAGAAAACTCCGCAGACTGTACTCCGCAAAACTTATATGTATTTACCGACAACCTCTTAAAAAGCAAACCAGCACAGCCAAAACAAGACACGACCGGAAACAGCAACCCGCAAAAGGGAGACAATCACAGCAGCTGGTCAGTGCGGCAAGGCGTGATCGACAGGGAACTGGTGGGTGCCGTGGAGGATCTGGTTGTTCACTGGAACAGAGCAGACCAGACCCACAACCTGTTCAGCGCAGGTGTGAGAATGAACACGTCGTGTGCCTAGGATGCTGATTATAAGACCCCTGTCTTCTGCCCACCTTCCCTGTCTACTGACTTCTGCAGTGCAATGGGTATAGCTGCTGTTTTGGGCATCTTCACGCACACACACACACACACACACACACACACACACACACACACACACACACACACACACACACGCACATACACACACGCACACATACACGCACAGGCACACGCGCATCACATACGCTGGCAGACTCACATGGGCCCGTGCCTACACACCCATTCACACACATACCTATATACACGTGTACACTCACCACACACACACATACAATGATAATAATGACAAAGACA
>JADBJO010020419.1:0-12289 GCA_016801955.1 Conus betulinus
TTCTCTTTACAAAAACATTCAACCTCTTGAAAACAAATGGTTTATCTGAATTTGACAGGTCTTCTGAAGCAGAATCATCTGAGTACTTTTATGACAGGAGTGACAGAAGAACCAGTACGATCATTTGTATAAAGAGTAAAGAGCACAGGGGAGGGAACGGTGCCTTGATGTGCACCAGTAAACGTGGTTCTAGCTAAAACGTTCATAATCCATGAAATCAATTTTGGGTTGACATGTAAAGTTTTTGGAGTTTCTTTTGCCATAATCTGTGGTTGAATAGTATCAAAAGCTGATGTGAAATCAATAAACAGGAGGCAAACAAAAGAATCATTTTCAAGATGTGTGTATGCATGGTTTGAAAGAGTGATTTTTGCATCATCTGTACTTCTGTTCTCTTTGTAACACAGATTGGTATGAATCACAAAGCTGGAAGATGAATCTGAAGGATGAGGCATTCATAAGATTTCATTACAAGAGATGTCAACGCAACAGGCCCATAGTCATCTAAATTGCTAGGGATGTCTTTTTTTGTGGGTACAGGGCAAATTGTTCATTCTTGCTAGACAGATGGCACAACTCCACAATTCAAAAAACCACGAGCACAGCCTACAGAAAACATATGATTGTTCTGAACATGATTTTAAAAGATTTCCACAAACATTGTCTGGGCCTTCAGCTTTAATTATCTTTAACTTTATTTTTAACCTTGAGCAGCAGAATCGTCAATACGTAAAACTCCTTCATCATCATCACAGCTGTTTGAAATATTTAACATCACAGTTTCCAAATTTTCACCAACGTGTTTTCATTTCAAAACGGTAAAAAAAAAAGAAGATTATTCACTTTGTTAGCAAAATCATAACATTCCTCTTCTGATAGATTGCATTCACTTCATGATTTACTCTGTCTAGTGAGAGTTTTTAGGGCATCCCATGCATTTCGCATTTTCCCGACTCAAAGTGCCTTTCTACTTTTTTTTCTGTATGCCATCTTTGCGGCCTTTATTTTATGTCTTAGTTTTCTTTGAACTGTTTTATTTACAAAATCATCTTTTAATTGAAACGCAATTTTTCTTGTCATTCAGTGTTTTCATTAAAAGATTTGAAATCCCAAAGCTTACTGTTCGGAAGAATTTTACCAGTTGTCTTTGGTACCAACATGTTTTCACAAAAGGTAACATCAACAGAGATAACGTCAACAGCTTCAACCACATCAACACAAGCATAAAAATCACGTCCCCAGTCTGTGCACTCATAGCAAGCTTGCAGTTGTTCCAGGCTATATTAGGGGACATGTTTGTTACAGTTTTCTGCACAACAGGGTGAGTTTGAATACCAGGTCGGCAAGAGGGGAGCATTTTATCAGGACGCAACGTAGGCAGGTTATAATGAAACAGCTTGGATTCACCGCTGTCAAGCAGGGTTGAATTCAAACAAAACCTTAGCAACCTTTTTCATCAAAGATAAATGTTTCTAATCCTTGAATCTTCTCTTTGCAGCAGAACATGGTCAACAATTACTAGATGGAGGGTTATAGTGGGCAGGTATGATAGCAACAACAAGAAGAACGGTATGAAAGATGGCATAATATCTCCAACATCTACCACGGAACAGGTAATCTTTTTAACACAAGGTCTTACTAGCTATTTGCTTGTCTATGCTTGCATTTGTTTTCTCTGTAGTAGATGAGAAAAAACAATTGTGAGGTTATGTTCTCATGCGTTTTCACAGGCTGAGTAACGCATGGCAAAGACCAGGGAAACCTATTAAGTTACATTTTGCTTTGGTTTCCTTGTTCATGTGTTTTGTGGCTGGTGGTTCCTGGGCAAAAATACCAAACCAAATGAGATTGACAGAATTATGTCAAAAATAGACAGACTGGCATGACAGATGAGGTGCCTGTGTATCCTGCCCTGCAGACGATGGAAGGAAGGGGAGGAGGGTGGACGTTTCCCAAGGGTCCCATGCTTGGACTATCGCTTATGGAGGCAGTCCTTATCTGCGTAATTACCCCGCCATAGAACACCTGGGGGCATTTCTTATGGGAACAGCCCCAAAGAATACCTCACCCCGTCACTGTACAATGACAACCAACTGTTTCCCAGGACATAGACCATTTGTAGCTAGCCCCCATATCATGGGGCCAGCTGTTCCCAAGGACATAGACCATTTGTAGCTAGCCCCCATATCACGGGGCCAACTGTTTCCCAGGAATAGACCATTTGTTCCATCAGGACATAGGACCATTTGTAGCTAGCCACGGGGGCGAACGAAATCTTTTTCACAGTGGTCAAAAAAAAAAAGGCGGTAGGTCGCTGAGAATGGTCGGTCCTCCTCTTCAATTACCCCCTTTTTAAGACAATACTGGTTTTAACTGTGATGATTTCAAGTTTGTTACTAGTAAATGAATGAAAGTATGAAACAATGTATATCAAGCGTAATGGGTAAAGCTTTTCAATTTTAAAATGGGCGGCGGTAAAATTTTTAACATTAGTATCAATTATTATTATATTATCATCATCATCATTATTATTATCATATCATCATCAGATTCCAATCATTCAACTATTAAGTTATCATTATTATTACTTCATATATTCATTATGTCATTATATTATATTAGTTATTATCTTATTATTATTATTAGTTTTTATTATTTTAATTATTGTTATTTATTACTTGGTTATGTCTTGTGTTTGTTATCATTACGTTGTTTGTATGATATGATGTATATAACTTTTCATTTGGAAGAGCAGGGTTTTTTTCAAAAAAACCTGGACTGAGGGATCCTCTCCATAAATTAGTGGGGGGACGCCTGTAAATTTCCTTCTTCTACTGGACACCAGCATCTTTACAAAGCTTGAGAACCATCCAATCTGAACCCCCTGACCACCAGCCACGAAACCATGATGGAGATCACCTTCCCCCCGTGGGGCACCTGGTTTAACAAGCCTAAACATTCCCCTGATCTCGACACCAAGGGTTTCAGTTTTAGTTTTTAGTTTCTCATCCGATTGTTGGTCGCCAGTCATCCGTCTTCCTCGAAACCTATGTTCATATACTTTCGATTGCTAGCTTCTTCCTGTTTTTGTCTCCAAAGTTCAAAAAAATCCTATTTGGACTTTAGCCGAAACGAAACAACAAAGAAGCGACAGCTAAGTTGGGCTACATCCTTCCTGTGTCCGAGTCACTGTCCCTTAAATGTTATTTTGTTTTTTCCACCTGGAGAAGAACCCAAGAAGTTCGAAATGCTTGCGTTTGTTCTTTTCCCTTAACTCTGTTTGTTCTGTGTCCTTGGCGGTACTGGGTAACTATCCCCCTCTCGCTTTCCTTTTTAGTCCCATTACACCACATCATATTAACTCCAGGGAGACAGCCAGGCAGCCACGTATCGGACAAACACTGTAATAAACACGGAGGGAGGGGGAAAATAGTGAAAAAGGGAGAGCGAGGGAGAGGAGGTGAGTGTTTTACTTTTTTTCTCTTGACACAAGTTTTGTAAGGGATTCCTATGAATCTGATCTATGGTAGCCCATGTCATCAAACATAGTTCTCCAAACACGTAGGAATTGGTGAACTAAACGAAAAAAACAATCGTTTCAATCACATCGCATACAGTGGATCGGCCTTCAGTGGGCTTATTAAAGTTTCTAATATTCTTCTTTGTTGAGGGTCCCAGTAACCCATGATGCCCTTTGCCCCTCATAATGACATTATTGAAGAATTTGCCCAAATTTCTGAAAAAATTGCTAGGGGGCTAAAAAAAATGCATTGTGTACTGTGGTCGTCGAACTTCGTTGTGGTCCTTCCTCCCCTTGAGCAACTCCTGATAGATCTCTCATATGCTTGTTTCTCATGAACAAATCAATAGGGGACACACGGGGGTATTGACACCCCCAGCGGAACTATATGAACACTGGATAACTTACAACCATTACAATTAACAAACATATTAAACAAAGAAATACCACAACAAAAAGGACATCCCATTAGGAGCTTATGAGCAACAAGTCAGGAATCATTAGAGCCACAAATCACAAATACAAACAAAGACAAACGTAATGTTCAGCATAAAATCATGCCAATTCGGTATTTGGGCATCATTTCGGACTTTAATCAACTTCCTCTTGTAGAAGCGTCATTATAATCTGCGTGGATGATGAATTACAAGAACAAAACAGACGAGTGAAAAAAAAAATGGCACAAAAGGTAGATTAAAAAAGCATGTCTTACTACTTCAGGTCAAAGTGCAGTCATAGGGGGGTCCCTGGTGCAGGCTTGGTACAAGGATTGTTTGACACGGGAAATAATTTAGTGTTATATCATCTCTAATCATTCGTTACCAGGATTTAGCGATGGATCACACCGTGGACCGAAACCCGGGATGAAAAATTTTATGGCTGGGGAGAAAGGCCGAGGATACCGACACAGTGTAGGTTAATTCTCTCTGTTTCTTCACCTTCTATCAGTGTGAAAAACAGACAGGAACAGGCATGATAGGGTGTTGGCATAGGAAGATTTTGGAACCAGAAAAACATTTTGGACTCCTCAGTGGGAAAAACAAAAACTTGGCAGGTTTTCTTTTTCTTGCCTATAAGGCGGTGTATACTTGGCAATTCTTTATAAACCAATAAACACGCGACGGAAGATAAGCACAGGAGTACGGGATTTTTTATCATCGTGGGGGGGGCAATAATCCTCGCACTAGATTGCCTTCACTCCGGCAGGCAGTGTTTATGCGAATTTTCAGACTATGGCGGGACAAATGCATAAACTTAGGGTAATTGAGCGCGTTTGCTGTTGGATCTTGAATATGGCATGGTTGTTAAAGGGGGCGCTAGGTTTCCGATTGGTCTAATTGTATTCAACATGCATACGGTAAATTTAACTGTTTTGGGTGTATTTACAACACGGCATTTTCTCATTCGATTTGTGGGCCGGCATGGATGAGCCTCTTTCAATGCGATATGCAAAAACTCTCTCTCTCTCTCTCTTCTCTCTCTCTCGTATCTCTCCCTATCTCTCTCTCTCTCTTCTCTCTTCTCTCTCCTCACCACACAGCACCCACACACTAAACGACCACGCCACACCACATTCGGGGTCTATTCGTTGAGGCATTTGATCCTAGACAGATCATTGGATTGTAGACAGATCCTGATATATGAGACAGATAGATAGATAGACATAATTTAGATATAAATGGATTTAGATACCTTACATACATTAGAGATACATGAATATCCAATGTTTATGTATGCCTGGGTTTCTGAACAAAGTAGTAGTGGGGGGGAAAAACAGTGTAAGATAACAAGTTTCCAAGATTGAAAGGAAAATGGGGAGACTAAAAAGGGGAAATTGAGAGGAAGGCTAGAAGGAGAGGGTGGGCGAAGAAAAAGACACGGGGGGGGGAGGAAAAGTATTCCTCAGGAGAGGAAAATCCTGGGTGCTTCAAATTGGCCAGGGGGTAGTCCCTAGAGAGGGAAGGGAACGAACTCGATTTGAGCAGCTGCTCTGGCTTGAACAGCCAGTTGACAGGAAGGATGCCCACACTGCGAGATTCCGGTGCCTCTCCATGAGAAGGCAGAAGACAGAGTGAGAGAGGGAGAGAGAGAGTGGAAAAGGAGGAGTAGAGAAACAAAAAAAAAACGGTTGGATTCACCTGCCTATCGGCAAAATTCGTTCCCTTAATTAGAACACAGGATGCAAACCCCACGCCTAGAAGAGTATACTGAGGTCAGGAAATTGATTAGTAAATTTCATGCTACTAGATGGGACACATCCTTCTTCCATAGCACTGCTTCTCATATAGGATGTCTGTGCTCGGTTATTCCTCATACTACAGCTAGCGAGGGAGAAAGGAAGGGGGAGAGGGGGAAAGGAGAGAGAAAGGAAATTTTGAGGGGAGAGAGAAAGAAGGTAAGAAAAAAAAAAAGAAGGGGATAATTGAAAGAGATGGAACAAAATGTCTCGGAAGGGGGAATACGGAAAGAAGAAAAGGGGGAAGGGAGAAACAGAAAAAAAAGGAAAAAAAGGGAAAGAAGAGGAAAGGGGAAAGTGAGAAGGGAGAGAGGAATCAGAAAGGGGGGGAAAGAGAGAAATAAAAGGGGAAGAAAGGGAAAAAGGAGGGGGAGGGGAAAAAGAGGAAAAAGGGGAGACGGAACGCAGGGGGGGAATCAGGGGGAAAGAGGGCGAATAAAAGTGGAGGAAGGAGGGAACGGGGGATGGAAGGGGAGGAAGAGCAAGGGATGGGATGAAGGGGGGGGGAAGGGTTGGGAGAGGGAAAAAGGTAAAGGCGATGGGGACAGGGAAGAAGGTAAAAAAGGGGGGAGAGGAGGGAAAAGGGGGGGACGAAGGAGAGGAAGTAAAAAAAGAGGGGGAATGGGGGGGGGGGAAAGGGAAGAAGGAGAAGGGGAAGAGGGGAGGGGGAAAAGAGGGGGAAAAGGGGGGGGGGGGGGGGGGAAATTAAAGGGAGGGGGAGGGAGAGAAAGGGAAAAAAAGGGAAGGAAGGGGGGAAAAAAAAGAAGCAAGAAAAAGGAGGGGAAAAAAAGAAAGGGGAGAAGGGAAGAAAGGAAAAGAAAGGGGAAGAACGGAAAAAAGAGAAAAGGAGGAAAGGGAGGAGAAGGAAGGGGGAGAAAGGGGAAGAAGGGGAAAGGAAAAAAAGGAAAAGGAAGGAAAGGGGAAAAAAAAAAGAAGGGGGAAGAAAAAGAAGAAAGGGGGAAAGGAAGGGGGGGAAAGGAAAGGGGGAAGAAGGGAGGAGAAAGAGAGGAAAGGGGAAGAAAAAAAGGAGGGAGAAGGAAAAGAAAAGAAGAAAAGGAAAGAGAAAAAAGGGGGAAAGAAAGGGGAAAGAAGGAAAAGGGGGATAAAAAAGAGGAAGAGGAAGAAAGGGAAAACAAAGAAAGGAAGGGAAGGGAGGATTATTAGGGGAGAAAAAAGGGAAAAGAAACAGGAAAGAAGAGGAGGGAAGGGAAGCAAGGAAGGTGAACAGCCAGTTGACAGGAGATGTCCACATCTGTGCCTCCCATGCCTCTCCATGCACGGTCAGTGGACAAAAAAGACAGTAAGAGAAATATGTGAAAAGTTTGATTCACCTTTTCCTATCGGACAGAATCGTTCCCTTCATTTACCACCCAGGATGCATACCCCCACGCCAAGTGAGTATACTGATGTCAGGAAATTGATTAGTAACTTTCTTTGTGTAGCATGCACACACATCCATTTCTTCCATAGCACTGCTTCTCATATAGTATATCTGTGTTCGTATCCTCATACTACAGATAGCGTTTAACTTCGTCCTGTTTCTTTGTGCATTTCTTTCTTTATCATTTGTTTCGATAGAAGTTACATTTGGATATAAGATGGGTACATGGATAATGATTGAATTGACCAAAATGTCTGCTAGCAAGACCAATAACTGTGCAACTCATGACGGTTCTTTGCATGCCTATCAAGGCACACTGTCACTCATGGCGTTCACATTATGAGGTTAAGTGAGATTGCACCACCTGAATCATTGTAGCATGTGTGGATGACTGTAAACTAGCAATGTAGACCTGAGGTTAAGTAAGATTGCACTGTCTGAATAATCGTAGCATGTGTGGATGACTGTAAACTAGCAATGTAGACCTGCGCTGGGAAATAATGTCAAACTTTTCACTTCACTCAAAGCTGTTTACAAAGTCAACTCAATAACATGCTACGAAATGATTTGATCTATTCAATAAGTCAGTTACTACATTTGTATGTAACGAAATTGACACCATTTGAGATGGGTCTATTATGACAAACGCGTATATTTGAATTTTTGTTGCTTTAGCGAGTGAGTGACAATATATTTGTGTTTATGCCAGAGGCAGGAGAAGAAACGGGTGCCTCTGTGCATCTTTATATCTGTCTTTATACATAGCCTATCTCACAAGTGGGGGGGGGGGGGGGGGGGGGGGGGGCACGCACACAAGGACACACACAGACACACACACACAACACACACACACAAAAAACACACAAATGACAACACAAATGACAACAACAACAAACAACAACAACAACAACAACAACAACAACAACACACACACACACACACACACACACACACACACACACACACACACACACACACACACACACACACACACACACACACACACACACACACACACACACACACACGCGCGCGCGCGCGCGCGCGCGCGCGCGTGCGCAAGTGATCATACAAATACACCAAAAGGTCTTGTCATGCAGAGAGAGAGAGAGAGAGAGAGAGAGAGAGAGAGAGAGAGAGAGGGAGAGGGGAGGGAGAGAGAGTGGTATGTAACCATAGTAATCGTCTGTATACAGGGGGATGATGGAGGCCCAGTCTTCTGCCGATGCCCCGAGGGCGGAGTAAGTTTGGTTGGAGTCATCCATGACATGAGCACCACTTCGGGATGTCCCAGTCCACAGTACTACACGCGTGTGACCGCCCTGCGGAATAAATTGAGACTCGCCGCGTTTGCTAATACAGGAAAATGAATCAACCTTTCTTTTGACGACTGACACCGTCAGTTTGCCACTGATATATCTGAACTGTGATTTCTTTGCTTCTTTCAGCTTTTAGTTTAACACTAGCTTCCTTGTCCATTATTCAGGATTCAATACATTCTGGTTGGAACTCTGATTAATGTTCAATAAAATTATTATTGCACACGGTGTCTGCAGATCTACAAAGTGATGTATTTATTTACATAGAGGTCAACGGAAAAACAGCACAGCACACACACACACACACACACACACACGCACACACACACACACATGTGTGTGTGTGTGTGTGTGTGTGTGTGTGTGTGTGTGTGTGTGTGTGTTTCACACATTGCACGTGCACATGCCCATACACACAAACAAGTGCACGTACATACACGTACACATAAAAAAAACAGAGAGAGAGAGAGAGAGAGAGAGAGAGACAGACAGACAGACAGACAGACAGACAGACACAGAGACAGGGTTCAAATTGTAGGTGCAGTATCTGGGGGAGAGAGAGAGAGAGAGAGAGAGAGAGAGAGAGAGAGAGAGAGAGAGAGAGAGAGAACTCGAACTCGAACTCGAACATTAAATGACTTATTGCTCGATGGCCTCTGTCACAGGGTGCGTGACGTTACAAATCATTTCAAGGGGGAATAAATCACACTGAAAGCAATGATCTGACAAATTCTTACAGGCATAAGTGCGGACGGACAAAAACTTATTTGTTTTTCATTTCATGCGTATACATTCATCTGATAACTTCTGGAGATTTTTGCTTTTAACACATCACTATGAAGCTTTTAGCACTTGGCTCTTTTTTTTCTTATTTCAGAACAAATGTACAAAAACTAAACAAGCCGACGAGTAATATTAACATTTTTACATGTTAAAATTTTTATCAGATACTGGTTTTCGAAATGAGGTGGAATAGTTTTTAAAATATTGAGGCGAATATTGTTGAACTGAGGACACACAAACAAGACATGTTTTTTTCATCCTCTAGTTCATCTGCACAGAGGGGACAGTCATTCATTCCCGCAGAAGTATCCAGCATGAAACGATTTCTGTGAGAGTTTATGTTGCTAACCCCTAATCTGAACCTCGTCAAGGATTTTTTGAAGCACTTTATCTTAACTTCAGAAAAATAATTTTCTGGTACAAGCATTGTTTTGAATGATGTATACAAGGTGAAACGTCTACTGTCGCTTATGTTTGCAAACCACTCTTGTTTTGCTACATCTGTAATTCTTTGTTTAATTTAAAAACAGACAAACATTAAATCGTTTTCCAGACTTTGGTTAAGCTAAACGAAATTGCAACACATGTCTGTAAAAGTATTCTAGGTTTTTTGTGACCCAGTTAATTTTCCCTTGGTTATCTGCCCTATTTAGAAAGTTGTAAGCTTGCTTGGGCAGGCGATCTGTGTCCATCTTTATGATACATAGCCAGTATTTCACAGCTCTGATACAACAGTTCACTTGAAGGGGATACCGTCCTAGTTCACCGTAGACCATGAGTGATGGTGTGCGCACAGGCACATTCAAGAACTTTTTGCAGGCATACACATGGACCTTTTCTACCTGATCACTGTCCTGCAATGGTCCCCAGACTTCTGAAGCGTATAGAAGAGTCGGCTGAACCACTGTGTCGAACAGTTTGAAAAACGTTTCTGTCGTCATGCTATCGATTCGTCTCAGAGATCGGATAATGTCGGTAGTTACTCGTTTACCTTTGATCGCTAAACGTTTTCCTGCTTGATAAGCGCTCATAGTAGCTGTGAAAGTAAAGCCAAGATAGACATAGCTGTTGACGACTTCGAGTTGTTCTGTTCCAACATACCATTTCTCATGTCTCCCAGGGAACCCACCCTTCCTAAAAACCATCACTTTAGTTTTGTCACAGTTTATTTCAAGTTGATGTCAGAACAGGCCTTAACTAAACAATTAATCTGGTTCTGTAAGCCAGATGGCGAACTTGACAGTTGTGCAAGATCATCTGCAAACATCAGAATGAAAAGTTCAAAAGACCGGGACAAAGTTGTATACCATGTTTTCCTTCCACCGACAATTGTTCTGATAAGTGATTGATGATTACGGAGAAAAAAAATGTTGTACTTGCAACGCATCCCTGTCTCAAACCCTGTGGGCAATCGAAACAGTCTGTGAAGTCGTTCTGCACACGTACGCGTGCTTTTAAAGACTCGTACATCGCCATGACTGCTTTGGTAAATGTACATGATGTGCCAGCTTTGACCAGGGCTCTCAGTAAGGTTACATGCTGAACCGAGTCATACGCCCTCTTTAGATCGACGAAACATACATAGAGTTTTTCCAGGTTTGCTCAAATACTTATGGATTATGATCTGTGGGTAGAGTATCCTCTTCTGAGTCCCACCTGTGTTTCTGACAATTTGTTATTATCTTCCAACCAGAAATATAAACGATTGTTCAAAATAGATGTGTAACATTTTCCTGTCAAGCTCAGGAGTGATATTCCTCTATAGCTGGACGGATTTTCACGGTCACCTTTCTTAAAAATGGGTACAATGATGTCTTCTCCCGCCACATGTCTGGAAAAAGTCCCCGACAAAACAAAAAAAAAAAAAAAAAAAAAAAAAAAAAAAAAAAAAAAAAAAGAAAGAAAAAAAAAAACTGAATTGAATAGTCTTGTTAAAAACTCACAACTAACTCTTCTGCTGACTTCAGCATTTCCGCCAGGATGTTATCTGAGCCACAAGCTTTGCCAGATTTTAAATGTCGTAATGCTCTTCGAACCTCACCTTCAGTAATGGCTTGATCGAGTATGTCAATTTCTGGTAGTGTAGCAAAATCAATAGAATGATGAACGTTAGATTCGTTTGAAACGCACTGGTTTGATTTAGACACTTCACTGAAATGATCAAACCATTTGTCTTTTGTGATATTGTCACTACAGACTTCCTTGGGCTTCAGATGCAAAAACGAATTGACTTCTTTCCAGAATAGCTTTGGGTTACCTATATGATTCATGAGGGCATCTGCTTTCGCTTTTTTTAAATGCTTTTCTCTTTTCTTTGATTAAAATTTGGTACGACTGTTTGCTTTCAAAGTAATCCTGCCAGTTTGGTTCTGATCTTTTGCGTCTAAATTTCCGTAACTTTGTCCTAGTCGAGATGAAAATGATGATCCCTTGTAGTTTACGTTCTGCTTTAACAAAGGAAGGACAAGGCTGACCAAGCACCTCATGGAAAACAAGTACTTGGATGTGTCAGTCCAGAAAGGTGGCATCCCAGGCGTGGCTGGCTGTGTAGAACACGCCACAATGATCTGGGACGCAATCCAAAGAGCAAAAACAGAAAAAAGAGAGACCTGGACGTAGTGTGGCTTGATCTGGCAAACGCATATGGATCTGTACCCCATGAGATGATACAGTTGGCTCTTGAGATGTACCATGTGCCAAAGAACATCTGCGACATGCTCAAGAAGTACTTCAATGGCTTCTCAATGCGCTTCTCTACCAAGGAGTACACAACAGATTGGATCAACTTGGAAGTGGGCATTGCAATGGGCTGTGCAATTTCCTCAATTCTGTTCGTGTTGGCAATGGAAGTTATCTTGAAAGCAGCAACAAGCAATGCAAAACAAACAGACTTTGGCGATAGATACAAGATGCCCCCTCTCAAGGCCTTTATGGATGACACTACAGTAATTTCATCCAGAGAAGACGAGACACGTCATGTGCTGGAGAGGCTGGATGACATAGTTGCCTCATTCAGAATGAAGTTGAAGCCAAAGAATCACGGAGTCTCT
>JADBJO010020419.1:22887-31354 GCA_016801955.1 Conus betulinus
TGTGTGTGTGTGTGTGTCTGCCTGCATGTATGTTCACGTGTGTGTGTGCGTGTGCGGAAGTGCATGTGCGTGTATGTGTGTGTGTGTGTGTGTGTGTGTGTGTGTGTGTGTGTGTGTGTGTGTGGTGTGTGTGTGTGTGTGTGTGTGTAATTTGTAGTTTTGTGTGAACACACATACGTATCTGCACATATATGTGTACATATATCTGTATATATGTGTGTGTCTTTGTTTGTGAGCGTGTATGCATGTGTCTGTATGCATTTGTGCGTTCATGTGTATGCGTGCATGTGCGCACGCGTGTGGGTCTGGACGTGCACATGCACGCATAGTTATATGTATGTGCGTAGGAGCGAGCGAGCGTACGCACACACGTTCTTTTGTGTGTGTGTGTGTGCGTGTGTGTGTGCACGTGTGTATTAGAGTTGGTGTGCATGCGTGTTGCCTGGCTTTCTATGTGTGGTTGAGTGTGTGTGTGTGGGTAGGAAAGCACGAATACACATCCATATTTCTGGGAGAGTCAGACACACATGCACCAAGCACCCCATCCATAACAGTCCAATGAGTGCAAAGTCAATGACACTGTCAGTGTCACCCAGCCTCCCTGTATGTGTTGGGAATGATAATGCCAGTGCGCTAAGAAGTACTTCATCCAACATCACTTCCAGTGCAATTCCTTGAGGATTGGTACCATGTTGATCCCGCAATTTTGAGCCTGCATTAAGATCTCCACATGGTATAACAGAGTCTTCAAATTTATGTTCTATTTTCTCCAGAAAGGTCCAATCCGTTTTTGATGTGTGGGTACCTGGATATATGTATGCATTGGTCAGTACAAGGCTTTCCTGATTACCATCCGGTCTTTCTAGCCTCACACCCATTAGTTCACGTGTGCTGCACACCATTGTTCCAAGTCTGTCCTGGGCAGTGTGTTTCTGAAGTTGTTTTTCTTATTGTCATAGCTAGTCGTCGTCCATCATGCTTTTGGAATATTATGAATTCATCCAATTGTAATGGTCTGTGTGTGGCGCTTCTAGTTTCTTGTAGACACAGAACATCAATGTCATATACTAGCTTTTCAGTTGTTCAGATCCTCGTTCTGGCACTACAGCAGTTCAAAGTACAAATCCTGAAATCTTTCTTGGATAGTCTTTCAGCATTTGTTGTATTCCAACGTACGTACTTTCTTCTTCTCTCACCTCTTTTGCTGCGCCGACTATTGTTGTGAGAGGATCCAGTTTTAAGTCCCGAAGCCTGCACCCAAAGATCCCCAAGGTGCAAGCGAGACAAAGTATTTTGAGAACTCATAGGATGGTATTCTTAGTGTTGAGGGGTCATAAGCGGTCGCCCTGACAGAGCCTCGTACCAGGGAAGGGCAATGGATGTCCATACATGAAGGGAACGCCTGCACATATGAAGTCCATTAGCCTGGCGTCGCCCTAGGGCCAGACTGCATACGGTTCGAGACTGTTTAAACCAACAGCCATTCATACCCTTGGTACTATATGAAGGCCTTCGGATTGGGGGAGGTCGACTCCAAAAAGAGAAGAAAAAAAAGGTGAACGTGGGGGTGGGGGTGGGGGGGAAAGCTGGGAACATAACAGTGAAAATATGCATCATTAAGTTTTTATTGGTGTTTGTGTTTCCATTTTTTTCCTTCTTTCCCGAGCTTAGAGATATATATGTGACAAACCGGCCAAATAAAGACAAAGGAGCTTTGCGATTTTATTGTGTCAAGCTATCTGTGAGACAAGCCGGGCAGATAAAGACAAAGGAGCTTTGATATTTTGTTGCTTTAAGCTGTCTGTGAGACAAGCCGGGGTAAAAATACAGAAGAAGGAGATTTGAGATGATGTTCATCTAAGCTTTCTCTGCGAAAACCCAGGTAGGCTAAATAAAGACAACGAACATGCCAAAAATTCAAATTTTGTACCTGTCTCCATTTTTCTTGTGTGCTTTTCTTGTGTGCTTTGGTCTCTGCAGGCCAGCTGATTACTACAGATTCTGATTCAACTTGTGATCAACAAGTTGAATGTGGCTATCATTCCCTGTGGCAAGCACTAGGCAGAAATGCGGCACTGATTCTCATCATATTTTCATGTTGAAGAACGATTCATTAGAATTTAGTTTAAGAGTAATTTAAACATAGAGTTTCAACTGTCTCTAGTCTTTTTGAGGAAAGTATGTCCACATACAATGATCAATATTAAGGTGGGCCTCTGCATCTTCGAAACTCAGATCATGTCCTGCAAATTGTGGAAAACTGCTGCTTAATATGCATACTGTATTGGACTGTGTCTTTTATAAGTGGTATGTGTACTGGCGACTGACAGTAGAGGCAGTGTTAATGACTATTATCTTTTGTTATTTGTTTTCTATCATTTCTTTTAGTTGTAAAATGTGTGTTGGTGAGAGAATTGAATAGGACCGCATGTCTTTGGTACTGATGTAGGGCAGTGTTAATGATCATTATGTCTTATGATTTGTATTCTGTCATTACTTATAGTCGTAAAATGTGTGATTGTTAGATAATTCAATAGGGCCGTCTGTCTTTGATACTGAAGTTAGGCAGTGTTAATGGCTACCTAGTATTATGCTTTGTATTCTGTCATTTCTTTTAGCCGTAAAGTGTGTATTTGTAACAAAATTGAATAGGGCTGCATGTATTTGGTACTGAAATTAGGCAGTGTTAATGAGTATTATGGTTTTTTTTTTAAAATATAATTTTCTTTTAGTTGTAAAATGTATGTTTCTGAGAGAATTGAATAGGAGAGCATATCTTTGGTACTGACGTTAGGCAGTGTTAATGACTACTGTGTCTTATGATTTGTTTTCTATCAATTCTTGTTGTAATATGCGGGAATAGGACTGTATGTCTTTGGTACTAAAGTTAAGCAGTGTAGATGACTATTTATTTAGTCTTTTGCTTTGTTTTCTGATATTTCTTTTAGTTGTAAAATGTGTGTTTGCGAGAGAATTGAATAGGACTGCATTTTTTTGGTACTGACGTTAGGCAGTGGTAATAAGTATTATGTTTTTTATTATTTTTTTTTTTTATCATTTCTTTTAATTGTAAAATGTGTTTGTGAGAGAATTGAATAGGACCGCATGTATTTGGTACTGATGGTAAGCAGTGTTACTGAGTACTGTGTCTAATAATTTGTTTTCTATCATTTCTTATAGTTTGTAAGATGTGTGTATGTGTGAGAGATTGAATAGGACCGCATGTATTTGGTTCTGATGTTAAGCAGTGTTACTGACTACTGTGTCTTATAATTTGTTTTCTATCATTTCTTATAGTTGTAAGATGTGTGTATGTGAGAGGATTGAATAGGACCGCAGGTCTTTGGTACTGAAATTAGGCAGTGTTAATGGCTATTATGTCTTCTGATTTGTTTCTATCATTTCTTGTAGTTGTAAAATGTGTGTGAGAGTTTTAAATAGGACCACATGTCTTTAGTACTGAAGTTAGGCAGTTTTATTGATTATTACGTCTTGTGATTTCATATCTATCATATCATAAAGCTGTAGAACGTGTGTTGGTGAGAGAACTGAATAAGTCTCTGACACTGAAGTAGGCAGTTTTAATGACTATTATGGCTTACAGTATGTTTTCGATCATTAGTTATAGTTGGAAAATGAGTGATTGAGAGGTAATTGAATAGGACCGTATGTCTTTGGTACTGATTTAGGTAGTGTTAATGACTACTATGTCTTATGATTTATTATGTATTATTTCTTATAGTTTTAAAATTATGCTTGTGAGAGAACTGCATAGGACAACATGTCTTTGGTACTGAAGCTAGGCAGTTTTAGTGACTATTATGTCTTACCATACCATTTCTTTTTCCAATCTTTTCTGATTGTCGTGAAACATGAGTTTTGTGAGAGAATTGAATAGGACTGCATGTCTTTGGTACTGACTTTAGGCAGTGATAATGACCATGATGTCTTATGATTTGTTTTCTATAATTTCTTATAATTGTAACATGTTTGTGAGGAATTAAATAGGACTGCATGTCTGTGTACCGAAGTTAAGCAGTGTTAATGAGTGTTATGTCTGATCTTTTTTTTTTTTTTGTCATTTCTTATATTTATAAAATGTGTGTTTGTGAGAGAATTGAATAGGACTGCATGTCTTTGGTACTAAAGTTAGGCAGTGTTATTGTCTGTTATGTCATATGATTTGTTTTTTCTTAATTTCGTATAGTTGTAAAATGTCGCTTTCTGAGAGAATGAATAGGACCACATATCTAGTACTGAAGTTAGGCAGTGTTTATGACTATCATGTCTTATGATTTGCTTTCTATCATTTCTTGTAGTTGTAAAATGTGTTTTTTTTTTTTAGAGAATTGAATAGGAATTTCAAAAGGTCTGCATGTCTTTGGTACTGAAGTTAGGCAGTGTTAATGATTATTATGTCTTCTGATCTGTTTTCTATAATTTCTTATGGTCTGAAAATGTGTGTTTTTGAGAGAATTGAATAGGACCACATGTCTCTTGTACTGAAGTTAGGCAGACTTAATGAATATTATGTCTTATGATTTTGTTTTCTTTCATTTCTTATAGTTGAAAAATATGTGTTTGTGAGAGCATTGTATAGGACCGCATGCATTTGGTACTGAAATTAGTCAGTGTTAATGACCATTTTGTCTTCTTATTTGTTTTCGATATTTTCGTATAGTCTTAAATGTGTGTTTGTGAGCGAATTGAAGAGGACCGCATGTCTTTGGTACTGTAGTTAAGCAGTGTTATTTACTATTATGTCTTGTGATTTGTTAGGCAGTGTTATTGACTATTGTGTCTTGTGATTTGTTAGGCAGTGTTATTGACTATTGTGTGTCTTGTGATTTGTTTCTATCCTTTCTTATAATTGTAAAATGTGTTTGTGAGAGAATTGAATGGGACCAGATGTCTCTGGTGCTAAAGTTAGGCAATGTTGACTGTTTAGACTTATGATTTGTTTCCTATCATTTCTTACTGTTGCAAAATGTGTGTTTGTGAGAGCATTGAATAGGACTGCATGTCCTTGGTACTGGAGTTTACTTCCCCATGTCATAAGTATGTGTCCTTATAAGTAAGGATCAGGCGCTGTTGAACTAAAATAATACGATTGTGCATGCACGAGGCTGGAAGACTGGTCAGTATATATATTGAAGAAGTATTAAATGTGTTTAATCGTAATGTAAAAGCGACTGTAGAATGCATGAAGACACAGGTTTGTATAAGAAAATGTCAGAAGGAAGACGTCTGATTTAATACGGAATACCGAGCTAACAAAAGAAATGTCCATATCTTATTAAAGAAATTTCGACATTTGTTGTCAAACCATGCCATGTGGCCTACTGCAAAGCTAAGTGGGAATATAAATATCGTTTAAAAAGAAAAAAAGGAAAACAATACAATGATGTTGCACTAACAGAATTACTCCAAATGTGTAAACAAACCGAGACTTTTGAGGGGGGGGGGGGGGGGGGGGGGGGGGGGGGGGGGGGGGGGGGTTCAGACGGGGGGGGGGGGGGGGGGGGGGGGGGGGGAAGGGGGTATATGTGTGTGTGTTGGCAGGTGCTGCTGTGTTCACAATCTTTCGAGAAAAAGAAAACAACCCGTGAATAGTATACGCCTAAAAGCATGTTTTTCAGCATTTCACATATCTGCATGAAGGAAACACTAGTTTTCATAATGACCTGGGAAATTAAAATGACATCGATAAAGCAGATTACAATGATGGCAATCTAAACCGTCCTATATCCAAAGAAGAAGTTTTGATTGTTCTGAGAAAGAAGAAATCTTGCAAAGCTGCCGGTACAGATGGAATTATATGTGAACTAATGAAAGCTGTTTGCCAGTCTAACTTTGTCATAGACTGGTTACATTCGGTTACTCCTTGTTTGAACAAGGGGTATATCCAAGATGGTGGACTATTACCGCACAAAATGTCACCACTGCACAAAATGTCACAACGACATTTTGTGCAGTTATTCACTGCACAAATTGTCAGAATTTGAACAAAACGTCACAATTGTGACAATTTATGCACATGTAGCTTTTTCTTAAAAATCACTGCTGCACAAATTGTCACAAGTCTCTCATCTGTGTGGGTGTAGGTGTGTGTGGATGGGTGAATATACTCTATGATGTCGATGTAGTTTTTTTTCCTTGCGTTTTTCAATTTGGCTCGTAATTTATAATTTTCAATGTTGTATATGTTATATATACTTTTAGTTTGTATTCACTGCACTTGTTTACGAGATGACAACCCAGACGAGAGATGGCCCATGTTGGTTAATGAAGCTAACAGAAACAACACAATTAGTCCGGTTTGTCATTTTTTTTCCCAAGGCTATGCTCCTGTGCAGCACGTTTGGAAAATCTAGCTTAAAAGATGTGGAAAATATTGCAGAAAAAAGGAAATGGGTGTTCAACAATCAGCGTGACCTTGACCTTGGAAAATATTGCAGGAAAAAGGAAAAGGGTGTTCAACAATCTGCGTGACTTTGACCTTGACCTTTGACCTAGATTTTTTGCGAGCAGTATCTGCATGCCTTATCTAATCAACAAACAAATTTGAGAAGGCTGTCTTAAGTGCGTGAATAGACATTGCCACAAATGCCCGTTTTGGCCGACGTGGGAGACACACACACACACACACACACACACACACACACACACACACACACACACACACACACACAAACACACACAAACAAGCTTAATAGTCTGCTCGCTTTCTTGAAAGACTGACAGAGGTTGTGACATTTTGTGCAAGAGTGAATTCGAAAATGGGGCATAGGTGCACAAATTGTCACAACTGCGAGTTGTGACATTTTGTGCAGTCGTTCACTGCACGAAATGCAACAAATGGCACAAAAATGTCACAATTGTGACATTTTGTGCAGTGGTGACTTTTTGTGCGGTAAAAGTGGATCAAATCTTCTGCCATCTCATTTTATAAAAAGATGACACAACAATCTGAACAATAATAGAGTGATTTTGTTGTGTAATATATGCAGTAAACTGTACAATGCTACTATTAACATAAGATCACATGAGTGGGTGGAATGAAATAACATTACCGCACAAGCTAGATTTAAGAAAAATTGTTCTACTGTTGATTACATGTTCAGACTGATGGCGATTATTCAAGAACAGTGTTGTTTAAATCGTAATTTGTATGTTGCACTTATTGAATTTGAGCAAGCTCTTGATCAATCGATGTAACTTAAGAAAAAGGATTCTTGTTAGATTTCCCATCAAATGAAATTAGCAACAATGTCAGTCAATTAATTGTAATTACATAACTTTGCTGTGGTTTACCTTGCTTTAAAATGGTACTTGCGGGAGGTTGTATGAATGTGTTACAAGTATGTATGATTATGTAAAAGCAAGAATGCGATCTAGGGTTGCGTCGACAGATATGAAAACTGCACGTCTGGAGTCAAACAGCGCGATGTCTGTAGTCCTGTTCCGCTTTCTTTGTTCATCAGTGAACTAACACAGGAAGTCATACGTTAGAATGAAGAGTTAATATAGCTGAAAAGCTATATTTCTTTTTAGAAAGAATAGATATCTTACAGCAGCGAGAGAAAAATGGCTGCACAACGGACCTATAATGCCTGGTGTCAATGTGTATAGTGGAACATGTCTTAAGACCTTCGAGTTTTGTCTTAGCTTGCAAGTATGTAGTCAGTGGCGCTCAAATACGTTACTGTGCACACTAAAGAACTTTGCAAAATAACAATGGCCTTTCTTAGCTTTTGAAGCTATTTCGTGGCCAAGGTCAACCGTTGTTGGTGGAGTATGGAGCTGAAATATGGGGCCTTGATGCTGTCGCTGCTGTACATTGTGAGAAAATGCATCATTTTGCTTTGAAAAGCTTTCGTGGAGCATCGTTGCAAACGCCAACTGACTTGGTGCATGGCGAAACCTCTAGATGTCCAATATGTTTGTATTCTGTCATTAAATGGGATTGATACCGGCTTGAAATTATTCAGATTCGGGATCACGTATTTCCTAACAAAGTATATCAAATGCTGTAAGACTTAATGAAAGAGGTAGGGAAAAACAAGGCGGCCAATGTGAGAATGATTGTGTGAATATGCTTTCGGATTTGTATTGATAAAACGAGGTGTTGGGGGATATGAATGACGAGATTCCGGCATGGCGAGAAGACTTATTGATTGCAGACTGCAAAACATGGAAGCGTCATGTAGGCGTACATGATAGTGATCGATCTGAATTTTAAAGAACGTATACTCATTTTTCGATGTATACCTGTCTATATGTCAATGAAAGTAGACAAACATCTAAAACGTATCATGACTAAGTTCAGATTTAGTGCCATTGATCTCTTTACTCACTACTTCCGTAGTGGACAATCAGGAAAAAACATTATCTTTATATTTTGTCGAAAAATGAAAGAAGTTGAATTTCATTTCGTCATGGCTTGTCCCGAGTTTAAAAAGACTAT
>JADBJO010020420.1:0-10000 GCA_016801955.1 Conus betulinus
GATGAGATGGTTGAAATAAATGGTGTTGAAGGTTGATATGCATTGGTGTTGTTTGGTTGATTCAGGGAGCGAGTTCCATTGACAGGATCCTGAATATGTTAAACTGGATTTGAATAAGTCAATTCTAGGAACAGGGACATGAAGTTTAGGTAGAGTTCTTGAGGAATTTATCGAGATCTGTGAACTAATGTGGTGGGTGCCTTCCCAGACACAATCCTGTGCATTACTATCCCTTTGTTGTATTCTAATCTCAGACTTAAGGGGAGAACCTGAATCTTTTTATAGTCCGAGTCCAGAAGACTACTGTTTTTTAGGAGGACTAATTTGCGCTCGCGCTCGCTGTGTAGGCTTAGTATGGTTTGAGGGTGTTAGCGCTAGCACAGTCCCATAGAGTAGATCCATAGTCTATGTGTGATTGAATATGAGACTGAAAAAAGAGCTTGCGTGAATGCAGGTCGAGGAAGCGTTTGATTTTGGAGAGTTGATAAACTTTCTGTGACTTTTTTTTTTGCACAGTGAGTTTATGTGAGCTTGCCAACTAATGTTGTTATCAATTGTTATTCCTAGCACTTTGAGGCATGTTACCTGTTCAACAGGTTCATCTTTCAGATGTACAGAGGAAACTTAATAGTGAGATTTTGTCTTTTTTGCCTGGTTGTGATAAGCATGGATTTTTTTTTTTGAGGGTGAAGCGACATGTGATTTAGTTCAGTCCATTTTACGAGGTCATTCGCACTTTCTTGTAAAGTTTGTGCAAGAACAGTAACATCAGAATGATTTGTGTGTGTATTGTTGTATCATCTGCAAAGAGTTCACATGCGGATGTGATATGGAGTGGTAGATCATTGATGTAAATTGTGAACAGTAAGGGACCCAGGATAGAGCCTTGTGGGACGCCATAGGAAAGTGTTTGAAATGAAGAAGTAGTTGTATTGATTTTCACACATTGTTGCCTATTTGCGAGATATGATTGAAAAAAACTTAAGAGTTTTTGTGGATAAGCCATACAATTTTAATTTTCTAAGAAGAAGGTTATGGTCTATCACATCAAATGCTTTTTTGAAAAATCGATGAATAGGACACCACAGTATCTGTTGTTGTTAATGCTATTTAGCCAGTCATCAACTAAGTTGATTAGGGCTGTGTGCATGAATGGTTGTGTCGAAACCCGGACTGTCTTGGATGAAGCAAATGGTATGTATTAAGGTGGTGTAACGTGTGTTTGTTCATGTGTTTTTTTCCAAAGGTTTGGAAAAATAGAGAAATGATTGAGATTGGTCTGTAGTTTGCAGGGTCTGAGTTGTCACCTGCCTTGTGGATAGGAATGACTTTTGCTTTTTTGAAACTGTCGGGAAAATGATTTTTGTCTATGCATAAATTGAAGACGTATGTTAATGTATCTGTAATTGCTGGAGCTGATAGTTTGAGGATTTTCCCGTCTAGGCCCATCCACCCCGCAGGTACCTGACTGTTTTAGGTGCGTTAGGTGGTGATAAACTTCAAAAACTGTTTGGTGGAATATAAAGTTCAGACGTGATGTTTTTATCTTGGCAATATTGTTGTTTTTTTTTTGAAGATCGTTTGATTTGGAAGAATCTGTCGTGACAATTTTATTAGCTATAGTGCAAAAGTGCGTGTTTAGCTGTTCGACAGAGATGTCTTTAATTACATTTGATTTTGAAGAAGATTTATTGTTTGTAAGCTCGTTAATAGCTCTCCATACTAATTTTGGGTTCTGATTGATGATGATATTAGTTCTCGATAATATTTTTTTTTTTCCCTGCGCTTCTGTGAATTTATTGCATTTCTCAGTTTTCTAGATTCCTCTTCATAGCCATGTTGTTTAAGCAGATCTCTAAGGTAACCTGCCTCCTGTAACTCTTTAGTGTACCATGCCGGTCTAGGATCATGCCGTACTCTAATCGTTTTTAGAGGGGGGTGTTTATCATATATTTCTGTAAATGTTTTGATCCAAAATTCAACAGCAAGATCTGGATCAGTTATGTCAAAAACTGAAGAGATTTTTGAGTTAAGCAAGTCATGCAGAAAGTCTTGGTCGTTAAAGTTTGTAAAGCAACGGTAGGTTATTGTCTTGTGTCCCGTTTTGGGAATTTTTACTCCTTTTTTGGACCATGTGACACAAATTGGGTAATGGTCACTACAGTTTAGAACAGGGACGCAGGCTTGCTGCTATGTTAGTGTTATCTGAAACATAAATGTGGTCAATAAGTGTCTTCGAGTTTGGGGTGACTCTCGTTGGAGATTCGATGAGTTGGTGTAGATTAAAGATTGAATGCTTGCGTCCATTGGTTTTGCACTTTTAGAAGGTCTATGTTAAAGTCTCCAAGTAAAATGGTTTCCTTGGATTCTAGCGAGACTGCATCCATCATCGTAATAAATTTGTCGATCCAGTTTACTCTTTGAGATGGATTCCTGTAGCAGAATCCAACCAAAATGGAAGGGTTTCTTTTCAGCTTAACTTCTATCCAGACACATTCTACACCGTTACTTTCCAAGTGTAGAAAGTCGTTTGAAGGTAAGGGTTTCACTGATGTAGATAAGGAGACCCGTCTCTTTCGCTTGTGTAGGATCTTTTCGGATTGTGTTATATCCTGGAATTGTTACATCATTGTCGCTAATGTGTGCAGTTAATCTGGATTCAGAGAGTCCTAAAATATGAAAGGGTTTACCATGATTCCAAATCAGTGTTGATATATCTGATGTCTTATTGACTGCATGTTGGATATTAAGGTGACATATTCGAAGTCCTTCTTTACATGGCCACGCAGACTGGTTCTTGTTCATTTCTAGTTGTATATTGATGTGATGATTATAGGAGACGACGATTTTTGCACGTTAACTATCGTTAAGATTTGTATAGTCAGAGAACACAATAAAAGCACATAAAAGAGAGGGAAAATGGGGTTGGTTTACACACCGTAACAGCTTTAGGAAACTAGAACGAATGAGATGACAATAAAATCTTCACACTATATGTCCGTACGTACGCTCCTCGGTCAGATGGTCTTCTTATGGAAACACTTTTTTCTGAAATGAAAAGATATACACAAAAGGAAGTACTTCTAAAGCTAAACTGTTAATTATTTGCTCCCGTTTTCTTTTACTGATATTTGTGTGCTCGGAGCTAGGGAGACGGGGAAGTGAGATAGCGTAATAGTCTTAACCATTCATATCAACACCTGTGCATTAACAGATAATTTTCATGGCGACTACCGACATTCATACATGTATTGATCATTGTAATGATGAATTTGAAAACCCACACATTTACTGAGAACTCTTGATGATGGGCATCAACATTCATACATGTACTGATGATTTTGAATACGGTGTTTAGTATCACCCATCTACAGATACATTTTCATGATGACTATCAATACATCTACTTTTAATCACAATCACGACCGTGGGTATTATTCCCCTCACATTTACTAACAATTATGATCATGGATATCAGCATTCATATGTATATTGATAAATGGGATGATGAATCAAGACCACACGATTACTGATAATTTTTATGATGTAACTTTATAGTCTGATACTGGATATTAACACCATACATTTACTGATAGTTTTAATTATGAATATGGACACCACACTCTAAATGCTAATTTTGATAGCAAATATTAACAATATAAACCTGGTAATTTTGATTATGGATATAATTATCAAGCGTACACTGACGGATATTAACACCCATCAATTTTGTATAGTTTTAATGATAGATATTACACCATACATTTACAGATAATTTTGATGATGGATATATTGAGACAATATATCTAGTGATGTTTATAACGATGAATATCAACGCCCATGTGTAAGGCGATAATTCTGATCATTGATATCAACGCATACATTTATCGAAAGTCTTATTGATATATATTCGCATCTCCGTGTTCTTTTCTATTCTTTTTTAATATTTTGTTTATTTGCTTTTTTTGTTTCATTTTCTTCATTATTATGATGGATATCTAAAGTATACATTCACCAAGTTTCGTTTCGTTTCCCCAAATTACACACACCCAATGCGCAAATAGAGAGCGCAGTAAAGACAGTTTGTGAAGCAACTGGCCATTATGGCTTGAGTTAGCGCCCTTCCTTGCGGCCTGCCTTGGCGCCCTTGTTGGTGGCCTGAGTTAGCGCCCTTTTTGGTGGTCTGAGTTTGCGCTCTTGGAGGACAGCTGTCGGATGCTGACACTGACCAGTGTGTGTGTGTGTGTGTGTGTGTGTGTGTGTGTGTGTTTTCCGATTTCCCCTCGACCCCCCCCCCCCCCCCCCCCCTCATCCCCATCCCCACCCCCTTTCCAACATCATTTTAAAAGAATTCATTTACCCGATCGTTATTCATTTATTGATCTGCTTGATTGTTTGTTCTTAATTGTTTATCCCTCTAGTGTTGTCAGCACAACAGTGTGGATAGGGTAGTGATAGGGGTTTGGGTATGGGTGGGTGGATGGATGGGTAGTTGACAGAGACAGGGTGACTGGTAACTGCGTACAGACAGGGATGGTTGGGTACGGGTAGTGATGGGGGGTGGTAAGGCATGGGTAGTAAGAGGGGGTGCTAGGGCATGGGTAGTGATGGGGGTGGTATGGGTAGTGATGGGGGGTGGTATGGGTAGTGATGGGGGTGGTATGGGTAGTGATGGGGTGATGGGTATGGTAGTGGGTATGGGGGGTAGTGATGAGGGTGGTATGGGTAGTGATGGGGGTGGTATGGGTAGTGATGGGGGTGGTATGGGGTAGTGATGGGGGTGGTATGGGTAGTGATGGGTATGGGGTGGTGGGGGTAGTGATGGGTATGGGTAGTGATGGGGGTGGTATGGGTAGTGATGAGGGTGGTATGGGTAGTGATGGGGGTGGTGGGTATGGGTAGTGATGGGGATGGGGTATGGGTAGTGATGGGGGGTGGTGGGGGTATGGGTAGTGATGGGGGTGGTATGGGTAGTGATGGGGATGGTATGGGTAGTGTTGGGGTGGTATGGGTAGTGATGGGGGTGGTGGGGGGTATGGGTAGTGATGGGGGTGGTATGGGTAGTGATGGACGTGGGGTATGGGTAGTGATGGGGGTGGTATGGGTAGTGATGGGATGGTATGGGTAGTGATGGGGATGGTATGGGTAGTGATGGGGTGGTATGGGTAGTGTATGGGGGTGGTATGGGTAGTGATGGGGGTGGTATGGGTATGGGTGGACGTGGTAGGGGGGTATGGGTAGTGATAGGGATGGTATGGTAGTGATGGGGTAGTGGTATGGGTAGTGATGGGGGATGGGGTATGGGTAGTGATGGGGGTGGTGGGGTATGGGTAGTGATGGGGGTGGTATGGGTAGTGATGGGGGTGGTATGGGTGGGTGATGGGGTGGTATGGGTATGGGTAGTGGGGGTGGTATGGGTAGTGATGGGGATGGTATGGGTAGTGATGGGGTGGTATGGGTAGTGATGGGGGTGGTATGGGTAGTGATGGGGGTATGGGTATGGGTAGTGATGGGGGTGGGTGGGGGGGGTAGTGATGGGGGGGTATGGGTAGTGATGGGGATGGGTATGGGTAATGATGGGGGGTGGTATGGGTAGTGATGGGGATGGTATGGGTAGTGATGGGGGTAGTGGGTATGGGTAGTGATGGGGGGGTATGGGTAGTGATGGGGATGGTATGGGTAGTGTGATGGGGGGTGGGTATGGGTAGTGATGGGGGGGTGGTAGTGATGATGTGGGTAGTGATGGGGGATGGGTATGGGGGTGATGATGGGGGTGGTATGGGTAGTGATGGGGGTGGTATGGGTAGTGATGGGGGGTATGGGTAGTGATGGGGGGGTAGGGTAGTGATGGGGTGGTATGGGTAGTGATGGGGGGGTGGTATGGGTATGGATGTGATGGGTGGGTATGGGTAGTGATGGGGTGGTATGGGTAGTGATGGGTGGTGGGGTATGGGTAGTGATGGGGGGGTGGGGTATGGGTAGTGATGGGGTGGGTATGGGTAGTGATGGGGGGGGTGGTGATGGTATAGTGGGTAGTGATGGGGGTGGTATGGGGTATGGGTAGTGATGGGGGGGGGGGGTATGGGTAGTGATGGGGGTGGTGGGGGTATGTGATGGGGGTGGTGTATGGGTATGATGGGGATGGTATGGGTAGTGTGTAGGTATGGGTAGGGTATGGTAGTGATAGGGGGGGGTGGGGTGGGGATGGTATGGGTGTGATGGGGGTGATGGGGTGGTAGTATGGGTAGTGATGGGGGGGTGGTATGGGGGTGATGGTATGGGTGGTGGGGGGTATGGGTAGTGATGGGGGGTGGTATGGGTAGTGATGGGGGTGGTGGGTATGGGTAGTGATGGGGGTGGTATGGGTAGTGATGGGGGGATGGTATGGGTAGTGATGGGGGTGTGGTATGGGTAGTGATGGGGGTAGGTATGGGTAGTGATGGGGTGGTATGGGTAGTATGATGGGGGTGGTATGGGTAGTGATGGGGTGGGGTGGTATGGGTAGTGATGGGGGTGGTATGGGTAGTGATGGGGATGGTATGGGTAGTGATGGGGTGGTGGTATGGGTGATGATGGAGGTGGTATGGGTAGTGATGGGGGATGGTATGGGTAGTGATGGGATGGTATGGGTAGTGATGGGGGTGGTATGGGTAGTGATAGTGGGGTGGTATGGGTAGTGATGGGGTGGGGGTGGGTAGTGATGGGGGGGGTATGGGTAGTGATGGGGTGGTATGTGTGGTAGTGAGGGGGGGGCGGTATGGGTAGTGATGGGGGGTGGTATGGGTAGTGATGGGGATGGTATGGGTAGTGATGGGGGTGGTATGGGTAGTGATGGGGTTTGGTGGTATGGGTAGTGATGGGGGTGGTGGGGTATGGGTAGTGATGGGGTGGTGGTATGGGTAGTGATGGGGGTGGTATGGGTAGTGATGTGGGTGGTATGGGTATGATGGGGTGGTATGGTATGTGGGGGGTGGTATGGGTAGTGATGGGGGGTGGGTATGGGTAGTGATGGGGACGGTATGGGTAGTGATGGGGATGGTATGGGTAGTGATGGGGGGTGGGTATGGGTAGTGATGGGGATGGTATGGGTAGTGATGGGGGGGGTATGGGTAGTGATGGGGGTGGTGGGGTATGGGTAGTGATGGGGGTGGTGGGGTAGTGGGTAGTGATGGGGGTGGTGGGGTATGGGGTAGTGATGGGGGTGGTGGGGTATGGTAGTGATGGTTGTGGTGGGGTATGGGTAGTGATGGGGGGTGGGTATGGGTAGTGATGGGGGGGCGGTGGGTAGTGAGTGATGGGGGGTGGTGGGGTATGGGTAGTGATGGGGGTGGTGGGGTATGGGTAGTGATGGGGGTGGGTAGTGGTAGTGGGTAGTGATGGGGGTTGTGGGGTATGGGTAGTGATGTGGTGGGGTATATGGGTAGTGATGGGGGTGGTGTGGGGTATGGGTAGTGAGTGGGGTGGTGGTGGGTATGGGTAGTGATGGGGGTGGTGGGGGTATGGGTAGTGATGGGTGGTGGGGGGTATAGGTAGTGATGGGGGTGGTGGGGTATGGGTATGGGGGTGGATGGGGGGGTGGGTATGGATGAGATGTGGTGTGGTATGGGTAGTGATGGGGGTGTTGGGGTATGGGTAGTGATGGGGGTGGTGGGGTATGGGTAGTGATGGGGGTGGTGGGGTGTGGGTGTGGGGGGGGTGGGTAGGGTAGGGGGTGATGGGGTATGGGGGTGAGGGGAGGTGGTGGGGGTAGTGTAGGATGGGGGTGGGTGGGTATGGGTAGTGAGGGGGGGTGGTGGTATGGGTAGTGATGGGGGGGGTGGGGTAGTGGTGGGGTGGGGGGTGATGGGGTGGTATGGGTAGTGATGGGGGTGGTGGGGTATAGGTAGTGAGGGGGGTGGTGGGGTGGTTATGGGTAGTGATGTGGGTGGGGGGGGTATAGGTAGTGAGAGGGGGGTGGGGTATGATGGGTAGTGGGGGGGGGGTGGGGTATGGGTAGTGAGGGGGGTGGTGGGGTATAGGTAGTGAGGGGGATGTTGGGGTATGGTAGTGAGGGGTGGGGGGTATGGGTAGTGATGGGGGTGGTGGAGTATGGGTAGTGATTGTGGATTCTGGGGTATGGGTTGCGATGGGGGTTTTGGCGTATGGGGGTAGTGATGGTGGTAGTGAGTATGGGAAGTGATGATGATGGTTGGATATGGGTAGCGATTGGGGTGGTTGGGTATGGGTAGTGATGTGGTAGTTGGGTATGGGTAGTGGTGGGGGTGGAGTAGTTGGGAACCACAGCCAGTTTAACTCTGGAATTATTTCACAACTGGAAACTGCAGGCTGCACCCCACTCTCTTCTCTTTTTCCCCTACTCTGTATACGTGTGTGTGTGTGTGTGTGTGTGTGTGTGTGGGGGGGGGGGGGGGGGGGGGGGGGGATAGGAGCGCGTGCTCGCGCGTCCGTATACACTCGAGCATGTGTGTAGGTATGTGTCCTTTTTTTAAAAGAGTGATTAATACACCTGTAATTCTCCAAGCTATCCGGTTGCTATGACGACCTGAAAGAGCAAAGGCGCGCGGTTCTTATTGCAGTGGGTAGCGGGCGGACGGTGCCAGAAGCTCTGTGTTGGTTCCGAGCAAAGCAGGCGGACGGCTGCCGACCCGGAATGCCTTCTGCCTTCTGTGTCTCTTCTTCCCTGTGTCACAGAGTCGTCAGGCTCTAGACACAGCAGACAGATGCTGCCAGTAGTCACAGACATGGCCAGTGCCCGTCCTTCCCTCGCTCTCTCTGTCTTTCCCCGCTGGTTGTGTGCATCAAGGGCCTGTGGCGTGTGTCTCCATCAACGATCATTTGCGTGTGGGTCAATTTCATTCATTGCACGTGCTATCTGTGGCTCTCGGGTTGCTTGCTGTGGTCTGTTCAGGGGGAATTCGCTGACAAAGATTTCCATTTATGCCTGCAGTTATTTACTATTTCTACTTTTGTATTCAAGTTGCTAAATAGGGTTTACATAGTATGAACCATTTTTCTGTGGAACATAAGTTGCTTTTTTTTTTAAATATTGTTGTACGGTGTTGCTCTTTTTTATGATTTTCCATGATATGCTGTAGTTTTTTTTTTTTTATCTTTAAGTCTCCAAATGTATTTACTCAGTTCCGTTTGTTTTTTTTTTTTTGTTGAATGACTGACTGTGGTTTGCGTATCTAGTTTTAAAGTGGTTTTCAGTAATCCCTATATATGTTTCTTTTTCATTTTCTGATGTTACAGTAGCTTGGTATACAATATTATTGTAAAGGCATTTGTTGATTAGGGGGGCACCGTTCTTTTTTTAGTGCAATTGCAAGATATCCTTTCATCACCCTTCTTTGCTGTTTTTCTGTTTCTGTTCATGTTGTTGTCTGGGCTATATTGTAGTTTGTAATTGTAACCACTTTATGCAACACTTCTTGGCTTCTATATAACACTGATAGCGCGCGCCCAAAAAACATCCTGAAGAGAGCGAAAGCTTGAAACAAGCTTGTAGAGATTTTTTACTTCTACATTTTTAATACCTCATTTTAACAGATGTTGCTCCCCAGGTGGTTGAGCTTTTTTTTTAAAATCTCGAAGGGCCCACTCCCTGCCTCCCCCACCCCCCCCCCCCCACACCCCCCCTCTCTGCCCCCCTGCCCTGCACAGACGACATCAGAAGGCCACGTGGACCTCAGGGAATGTCGCTGACCCCTGGCGCCCTCTGGCGGCTGGCTGAAGGGAGACAATGCCGGCGCCGTCTACCTTACCGCTGTCCATTGATTCCTGTCGGGAAAACCCCTGCCGGTGCTGCCCCCCCCCCCCCCCCCCTTCCTGACCATACCCTGCTCTTCCCCTCCCCCCCCCCCCCCGCCCCCCCCTCCCCCCCCCCCCCCCCCCCCCCCCCCCCCCCCCACTCTCCGTGGGACCCGCCAGCCCAGTAACCCCATCCCGTAATGTGTCTGGCTGTTGCAGGGGCTTGGTAAATTAGGGCAGGAGCGGACGA
>JADBJO010020420.1:20000-25000 GCA_016801955.1 Conus betulinus
CTCCCGTCCCCCCCCCCCCCCCCCCCTTCCAGTCAAGGGTGCCTTCAAATCTCCGACTACCTGTTGTAACAAACTCATTAGTGTGGTAGCCGTGTTCGGGGGAGAACTGAAAATCACGGAAAGGGAAGGCAGCGATCGGGTGATTAGGCCTTGAGTGAACAATGGACAGACAGGAACAGGCATCAATCATTGGGAAGACGATCCACAGTAACAGATGATCAACATCATTGGCCTGATGACGATCCACAGTAACAGATGATCAACATCAATGGCCTGATGACGATCCACACAAACAGAGATGATCAACATCATGGCCTGATGACGATCCACACAAACAGATGATCAACATCACTGGCCTGATGGCGATCCACACAAACAGATGATCATCAACATTGGCCTGATGACGATCCACACAAACAGATGATCAACATCATTGGCCTGATGACGATCCACACAAAACAGATGATCAACATCACTGGCGTGATGACAGGTCACCACATCAATGGCCTGATGACGATCTACTGATGATCAACAATCCAACAAATCAACAAATCAATCCACAGGAACAGATGACCAATATCATTGGCCTGATGACGAGCCACAGAAACAGATGATCAGCATCAATGGCCTGATGACGATCCACAAAAACAGATGACCAACATCATTGGCCTGATGACATATGATCAACATCATTGGCCCGATGACAGATGATCAGTATCACTGGCCTGATAACAGATGATCAACATCATTGGCCCAATGACAGATGATCGACATCATTGGCCCGATGACAGATTATCAACATCACCGGCCTGATGACAGATGATCACATCATTGGCCTGATGACAGATGATCAACATCATTGGCCTGATGACAGATTATCAACATCATTGGGCTGTCTTTTTAACTGTGCTCCTCGTGGGAAGAAGAAAAACGAAAACACGACACACACACACACACACACACACACACACACACACACACACACACACACACACACACACACACTCACACTCATACACACACGCGCGCGCGCGCGCGCGCGCGCACGCACACACACTGGTAGAAAATGTATACTTGTTCCCTCACGTTCGCTCTTACACACACATTTCTTGTTTAGTTCAGTTGGTTTGAGTTGTGCGGCGTACCTGCCCACTATGATTGTTTTCTTTTTGTCGTTCTTTGTGTAGTATCCTTAATTTCTTTGATAAGTTTTGCACCAGATCAATATGTTTGAAATCAGTTACGAACAAAAACGAAACTAGAAAAGTGTGATTCAAATCACCGACCACAGAGCTCTCCTCAGACTACCGTTGCTGTGGAATGCTATCAGGGGATATTATTGCAGATCTGGCTGTCCGTGGCATTTTACACAGTAAAGCGGGGAAAACAAGGGGTGTTAATTTAATTTGTCTCCCTTTGCCGAAGAAGCCAAGTGTTTGTTGTGCCAACCAGACCGGAAGTGCTTCGTGCCGCCCACAATTCCCCGCCGTCCTGGCCTTCCGCCCCGCTTCATGGCTGTGTTCCCTTCGCTCCTTGATCTGTTTCTGCCTCTGTTGCCCTTAATCTGTTTCTGCCTCTGTTGCCCTTAATCTGTTTTTGCCTCTGTTGCCCTCAATCAGTTTCTGCCTCTGTTGCCCTAATAATCTGTTTTCTGCCTCTGTTGCCCTTTATGCCTGTGTTGCCCTTAATCTGTGTTTCTGGCTCTGTTCGCCCTCAATCTGTTTCTGTCTCTGTTGCCCTCAATCTGTGTTTCTGCCTCTGTTGCCTTCAATCTGGTGTTTCTACTTCTGTTGCCTTCAATCTGCTTCTGCCTCTGTTGCCCTCAATCTGTTTCTGGCTCTGTCGCCCTCAAATCTGTGTTGTTTCCCTCTGTTGCCCTCAATCTGTTTTCTGCATCTGTTGCCCTTAATCTGTGTTTCTGCCTCTGTTGCCCTTCAATCTGTGTTTCTACCTCTGTTGCCCTCAATCTGTGTTTCTGGCTCTGTTGCCCTTCAATCTGTGTTTTCTGGCTCTGTTGCCCTCAATCTGTGTTTCTGCCTCTGTTCGCCCTCAATCTGTGTTTCTGGCTCTGTTGCCCTCAATCTGTGTTTCTGCTTCTGTTGCCCTCAATGTGTGTCTGTCTGCTTCTGTTGGCACTCAATCTGTGTTTTCGGCTCTGCCCTCAATCCTGTGTTTTCTGCCTCTGTTGCCCTCAATCTGTGTTTCTGGCTTCTGTTGCCCTCAATCTGTGTTTCTGGCTCTGTTGGCCTAAAATCTGTGTTTCTGGCTCTGTTGGCCTCAATCTGTGTTTCGACCTCTGTTGCCTTCAATCTGTGTTTCTGGCTCTGTTACCCTCAATCTGTGTTTCTGGCTCTGTTGCCCCTAATCTGTTTTTTCTGCCCTCAATCTGTGTGCCTCAATCGGTGTTTCCACTCTGTTGCCCTCAATCTGTGTTTCTGGCTCTGTTGCCCTCAATCTGTGTTTTGCTTCTGTGGCCCTCTGTTGTGTTTCTGCTTCTGTTGCCCTCAATCTGTGTTTCTGGTTGTTGCCCTCAATCTGTGTTTCTGGCTCTGTTGCCTCAATCTGTGTGTTCTGGCTCTGTTGCCCTTAATCTGTGTTCTGCCTCTGTTGCCCTCAATCTGTGTTTTGGCTCTGTTGCCCTCATCTGTGTTTCTGGCTCTGTTGCCCTCAATCTGTGTTTCTGGCTCTGTTGCCCTCAATCTGTGTTTCTGCTTCTGTTGCCCTCAATCTGTGTTTCTGCCTCTGTTGCCCTCAATCTGTGTTTCTGGCTCTGTTGCCCTCAATCTGTGTTTCTGGCTCTGTTGCCCTCAATCTGTGTTTCTGCCTCTGTTGCCCTCAATCTGTGTTTCTGCCTCTGTTGCCCTCAATCTCCTGACCTCTGTTGCCCTCAATCTGTGTTTCTGCCTCTGTTTGCCCTCAATCTGTGTTCTGGCCTCTGTTGCCCTCAATCTGTGTTTCTGGCTCTGTTGCCCTCAATCTGTGTTTCTGCCTCTGTTGCCCCTCAATCTGTGTTTCTGCTCTGTTGCCCTCAATCTGTGTTTCTCTGTTTGCCCTCAAATCTGTGTTTTTGTCCTTCTGCTTGTCTGGCCCCTCAATCTGTTGTTTCTGCCTCTGTTTGCCCTCAACCTCTGTTTCCTTCTGGCTCTGTTGCCCTCAAAATCTGTGTTTCTGTCTCTGTTTTGCCTTCAATCTGTGTTTCTAACTCCTTCTGTTGCGCTTCAATCTGTGTTGCTTCTGGCTAGGTGTTGGCCTCATCTGGGTTTTCTGCTGGCTTTCTGTTGCCCTCAATCTGTGGTTCTCCTCTGTTGCACTCAGTCCTATTTTCTGTGCCTTTATTCACCCCATCTGTGTCTTCTGCTGCCTCTGTTGCCCTCAAATCTGTGTTTCTCTGCCTCTGGTTCCTCAAAAATCTGTGTTTCGTGCCTCTCTTGTTGACTTCATCTCTGTATTCTGGCTTTCCTTTCTGCCCTCTGTTTTGCCCTCAATCGGCTGTTTTCCTTTCTATCTGTGTTTCTGCCCCTGTTCCCTTCAATCTGTGTTTCCTTTTCTTCTTCTGCCTCTGTTGCCTTCAATCTGTGTTTTCTGCTCTGTTCCCCTCATCTTCTTGTGCCTCTGGCGTTGCCCTCAATCTGTGTTTCTGTTTCCCTCAATCCTGTTGTTCTGGCCTCTGTTTGCCCTCAATCTGTGTTTTTCTGCTCTGTTGCCCTTCAATCTGTGTTCTGCCCTCTGTCGCCCTAAATCTGTTCTCCCGTGCTCTGTTTTGTGCCCTCGATCTGTTCTTCTGGCCTTCTGTTGCCCTCAATCTGTTTTTTCTGCTTCTGGCTCTGTTGCCCTCAACCTTAGTTTCTTCGGCTTCTGTTGCCCTCAATCTTTGTTTTTCTGGCCCTCTGTTGCCCTCAATCTGTTTTTCTGCTTCTTCTTTTGCCCTCAATCTGTTGTTTCGGCTCTGTTGCCCCTCAATCTGTTTTTCTGCTTCTGTTGCCCTCAATCTGTTGTTTCTGCCCTCTCTGTTTCCCTCATCTGTTACTGTTTCTTCTGGCCTCTGTCTTGCCCTCAATCTGTGTTTCTTTCTGGCTCTGTTCTTCTCAATCTGTCTTCGTTTTCTCTTGACCTCATCTTCTTCTCTTCTTATGTTTCTCCTCTCTTGTTTGCTGGCTCTGTTTGCTGTATTCGTTCTTCTGCCTCTGTTGCCCTTCAATCTGTGTTTCTGGTTGTCTGGTGCCCCTCAATCTGGTGTTTTCTGGCATCTGTTGCCCTCAATCTGTGTTTCTGCTTCTGTTGCCCTCAATTCTTTCTTCTTCTCCTCTGTTGCCCTTAATCTGTTGTTGTGGTCTGTCTCTGTTGGGTCCTCAATCTGTTGTTTCTGCTTCTGTTGCCCTCAATCTGTGTTTCTGACCTCTTGTTGCCCTCAATCTGTGTTTCTGCCTCTGTTGCCTTTCAATCTGTGTTTTCTCTGCCTCTGTTGAAACTCAACTGTGTTTCTGGCTTCTGTGTTGCCCTCAATCTGTGTTTCGAAGCTAGTCTTTGCCTTCAATCTGTGTTTCTGCCTCTGTTTCCTCTCATCTTGGTTTGTTCTGCCTCAAGCGTTTTGCCCTCAATCTGTTTGTGCCTCTTCTCTCTGTGTTTCTGCCTCTGTTGCCCTCAATCTGTGTTTCTGCCTCTGTTGCCCTCAATCTGTTTTTCTGCCCTCTGTTTGCCCTCAATCTGTGTTTTGCCTCGGTTGCCCTAAATTTCTGCCTCTGCTGTTGGCCCTCAATCTGTGTTTCTGCCTCTGTTTTGCCCTCAATCTGTGTTTCTGCCTCTGTTTGCCCTCAATTCTTGTGTTTTCTGCCTCTGTTGCCCTCAAATCTGTTTTCTCTCCTGTGCCCCCTCTTTTGCCCTCAATCTGTGTTTTGCCCTTTCTGTGTGTCTACCTCTGTTGCCCCTCAAATCTGTTTTCTCCGCCTCTGTTTGCCCTCATCTGTGTTTCTTGTCTTCCTGCCTCTGTTGCCCTCAATCTG
>JADBJO010020420.1:30000-31353 GCA_016801955.1 Conus betulinus
ACACACAAGACTAGCAGAACACACAAGACTGTAGCAGACCACACAAGACTGTAGCTGAGCACATAAGACTACAAAGACTGTAGCAGACCACACACAAGACTAGCAGTACACACAAGACTGTAGCAGACCACACAAGACTGTAGCTGACCACATAAGACTACAAGACTGTAAAGACCCACACAAGACTGTAGCAGAACACACAAGGGACTGTAGCAGACCCAACGAGACTACAAGACTGTAGCAGACCACACAAGACTGCAGCTCACGACCACATAAGACTACAAGACTGTAGCAGGCCACACAAGACTGTAGCTGACCACATAAGACTGCAGGCAAAGCACAAGAGATTGTGATAGAGCTTACACGACTTTGAAGAGAGGAACTGCGGGTATTTTTTGCTGTGTGCTCTTTGTAAGGGAACAGTGGACATTGCAGATAACAACAAGGACACAGGAAAACGAAAGGGGAGGAGGTGGGGAGGGGAGAGGGTGATGGGGTGCCGAGACAATCAGACAGGGGGGGGGGATGTGGGGGGGGGGGGGGGGGGGAGGCAGACGACAGACAGGCCACACTCAGATAAAATCATTTGGAAAGAAAGAAAAGAGTCGAGTGGACGATGTGGCTAGTGCAGATTGCGGGAGAGAGAGAGAAGGAGAGAGAGAGAGATGGCGAGAGAGAGAGCGAGAGAGAGAGAGAGAGAGAGAGAGAGAGAGAGAGGGAGGAGAGAGAGGAGAGAGTGAGAAGGAGAAATATCTCGAGGAACAGTGAAAGACAGAATGTGAGAGCTTGCAGTTTTTTTTAAAAAATCAATTCTTCAAACGTCTTTTTTAATGAGCTTACTACTCTACTTTTTTTTTTTTTTTTTTTAACGAATTAAGATCTGAATCGTTTGTTATGAGCTTACAATTCTTTCCATAGTAAACGACATCGACGATAAGGGGCAGATACCGTCGCGTCAACGCGCGCTCGCGCATGTGTATGTGTGTCCGCGCGCAAGAAGATCGTGTGTGTGTGTGGTGTGTGTGTGTGTGTGTGTGTGTGTGTGTGTGTGTGTGTGTGTGTGTGTGTGTGTGTGTGTGTGTGTGTGTCTGGTCTGTCTGTCTGTCTCTGTCTGTCTGTGTGTGTGTCTGTGTTCCGTCTGTCTGTCTGTCTGTGATCAGGGAGAAACAGAGAGTCGGGGGAGGGGGGTAAGAGGGGGGTGGGGGGGGTGGGGTGGGGTGGGGTGACTAAATTGTGAGCTACTTTTGTGTCCTGTTGTTATGACAAACGAACACTGGATCCTACAATAGGTTTTGATTTGATTCTCACAGTTTCAGAAAAAGGATGTTCGTCTCTCTTCTGCCTCCTTCTTCT
>JADBJO010020421.1:0-10000 GCA_016801955.1 Conus betulinus
CTCAACACAAAAGCCTCAGCCGTAGTTTCCTGCTCTCCTCTCTCGTCAAAATTATTATTTTCGTCATGTTCCTCTGTCATTTCAAGTTGACGTCATACTTTACGTTGACATCACAACAACACAATTTCACACACACACACCACACACACACACACACACGCCACACACACCACACACACACACACACCACACACACACACACACGCACGCACGCACACGCAGGCACGCACGCACACAGGTACGCACGTACGCACACACACACACACCACACACACACACACACACACACACACACACACACACACACGTGCGCGCGCGCGCGCACGCACGCACGCACACGCACACGCACACACACACACACACACACACACACAACACACACACACACACACAGAGTACAGTTTAATACAGTTTAGTCTACCACAAATGCAAGGCAACATAATGCATTGCACTACAATGCACAACAAACGGATGGAGCACACTGACGACAGAATGCAGTTGAAATCAGTGCAACACGACCTAATCTGACTCAACAAAACAGAACGCAGTACAGTGCAACAGAATCTTGTCCACTGCCGCCCAGCAAAACAAACGATTACACAATGCAAGGCAACATTAGGCAATACAATATAATCCATATCAAAACAAGAAAACCCACTACAGGTACTGTGCAATAAAGTAGCAAGGCATGATAGACAATATAATCCACATCAAACAAGAAAACCCACCACAGGTACTGTGTAATAAAGTAACAGGGCATGATAGACAATATAACCCACATCAAAACAAGAAAACCCACTACACTGTGCAATAAAGTAGCAGGTCATATATACATATATAATCCACTTAAACAAACAGCACCACACACTGAATTACGATGCAATATAATCCACTACAAAACAGCAAAACACGCTGTAATACGATATAATGCAATATAGTCTCCTACAAAACAGCAGAACACACTGTAATATGATATAATGCATTATATTCCCCTACCAAACAGCAGAACACGCTGTATTACTATATATAATGCGATGTGCTCCACTACACCATAACAATACCCTCAATGCAGTGCCATATGATACAGCCACAACAAAGCTGTAAAACACACTGCACGTGATAGAATGTAATTCAGGTTGATGAAGGGCAACACAACAAATCACACTGGAATATGAGACAATGTAATACAGATCAATCAAGTGCAACACAACAAACTGCACAACAACACGATCCAATGCAGTGCTATGCAGAACTAGACAATCTGACGCAATACAACACAAGATGCAAAGCATATAAACTTACTCCCAGCACAGTGCCAAGAGGGGAGACAATTTCCTGTTACTGGAAAAAAAAAAAACGGATAGTGCGGTGGTTATCTCCCTTCCCGTACTTGATTTTTTTTTTAAACTATCATTTATAGCCGTTAGCAATGGCTATTCTGGTAAAATGATACATTGGGCATCATCTGTGACCCATAATGAACATACCTACAAATTTTCAGAAACATCGGCCCAAGAGTTTTGTCTGGAGTGAGTGGAACATGTTTTGACCACAGACGGACAGACAGACAGACAGACAGACAGACACATAGACAGCATTTCTTTGTTTCCATTATCAAGTATTCCCTGTTCCATGAGAACTGGGAGAGCAAAAAACAAACCGCAATACAAATCCAAATAAGAGAATGAAGTACAAAATGACCTACCACAATAAAACAAAGCACGCCAGAATATAATGCAACACACAGTGATTCAGAACACCACTACAGAACACGCCAAAGATGTACACTGTAACCCAGGACAACAACAAAACACATCACCACCACAACACAACGTAACATAATACAACATAATGCAATAGACCAAAATTCAGAACGGCAAAACACACCAAAATATTGTAATATAATATGTGTACATCTGGGACAATGCCGTGATGACCACAACACAACACAACATAACATAATACAACATGATGCAATAGACCAAAATTTAGAAGGGCAAAACACACCAAAATAATGTAATGCAATATATGTAAATCTAGGACAACAAACGTAAGATCTAGTTCCAAAGTGAGATGACTGCAGGCTGAAATATGAACAATTTTGAAAAATCTTTTTCTCAGCCTCCGCCGTCGTTTGTCTTGTGATTCGTTTGCCTACGTTTTTCGGTGGAACCTTATAAGTAATTTTTCAAACACAACGTAATATAAAACAGCATAATGCAATACCACATAATCCACCACAACATGATTCCAGTCTGTAACCACGCCCCCTTGTTTCACACCAAAGACCTTCCGGGGTACACGGTGCCAGCAGGAGACTCTGGAACTGAGTTAATCCAGCTGGAACCGCTGCCATGCCGTGCCCTGCAGGATTATCCCAGCGTCCTGCCTTGCCGGTCCAGAGGCCCATGCTTTCTGGTCAGCCGCCAGTGGACTGAGCAACATGGGTTTCACGTTCTGGTACAGCTCTGTCCACGAGTGATTGATTGCGTGATTGAAATTAGCGACACAAACACTAGCAAGTAAGGTGAAAAAAACACGCGCGCACTCACTCACACGGACACATAGACACTCACGGATGTAGACACCCACCCCCCACCCCCACCCCCACACACACACACGCACACACACACACACACACACACACACACACACACACACACACACACACACGCACGCACACGCACACGCACACATGCACACATGCAACAAGCAAGTGCAAAACACACACACACACACACACACACACACACACACACACACACACACACCACACACACACACACACACACACACACACTCTCTCTCTCTCTCTCTCTCTCTCTCTCTCTCTCTCTCTCTCTCTCTCTCTCTCTCTCTCATACACACTCATCATACACTCACACACCAAGGTTTGCACACTCACGTCTGTGGACTCTCCATTTAACACGCCTGGATCACCCCACTGATGAACACACACCAGCGCACACACGTCTACAGCACACACTGGGGACCCTGAGAGAGATTCAAAGTCTGATCTCAGTTGACATGCGTTTGATCATTTGTCTCTGTTATCGGAAAGACCCAGTATGAGTTTGCACCAATCTCTAGGAGTCTTTGCAGTGATGGCATTGAGATTATTCCAATGTTCCTTTGGCTGGTGATGTTGCTCACTTTTCCTTTAAGTCTGGATGTTCAGCCACTTCCTCTCATGATGTTCAGATCTGAAAGATGGTCTATGGTATACTGGCTTCGCTCTTTTTGCTTAAGTGATTCTTAAGATTTTTTTACCACATCGGATCGGCCAAGTGTAATTCAGTTCTTATCGTTGCCTTGCCAGCCAGTGTGTCTACTCTCTCGTTTCCTTCATCTCCAGCATGTCCAGGGCAGTACATCCATATAAGTCTCTCTCTAATGGAGAGTTGCACATTAGTTCATGCCAAGCAAGGCTTCCAATTCCACTCTGCACATTTTGAAGTAGGTTCATGGAGTCAGTCAATATCATGGCTTGTTGAGTTTTGAACTGACCTGTGGATGAGAACCAGTGGAGTGCTTGTGTCACTGCTTCTACCTCCTTGTTTGGTCTGTGTGCTCTGTGTTGTCGTTTGTTCAGGCAATGTAGTGTTGTAAGAAGCATTCATATGGAGTTTTAAACGTGTATCTATTATCTCTGTCTGTCTGTCTGTCTGTCTGTCCACGACTGCCTGTGTATGTGCGATTGTCTGTACGTGTGCATGCACACATCAAGGATCGAGACAAAGTGGAAATGAAATCCGAATAAAAACATTCTATGTTTCTTCAATCAGTTCAAGATGGAAGATTACTTTCAAGCAGGGTTATATTTACGTTAGGAAATGAAAAAATAATTACATCAGTGCTTTCTGTCGTTTTTCCAATACTATATTCAATGTATATATAAATGGATTGAGTGCAGAATTGAGAGGAAGCACCAAAATGGCCATGGCAACATTGACCTCCCCTGAAATAGGAATGTTCAGAGATGCCAACAGGCCACACAGTCCAATAGGAAACCAGCACAGAAAGTCAGACATGGCAATGGACAGAAGTCGTCTGGCAATGATGATTCCTTGGACCTGGCGCTTTCACCACTCTTGTTCTTGATCTGTCTTCTTGCTTCAGACATAGAATTGGACCTCACGGACCAAAAAATCAATGACTGGCCCACGGCTATCAGCAGAAAGAGGATCATATTGCCAACAATCATGACACTGAAGGAATAGGCGTGTCCAGAAAAGTCAGCTCTGGTGACAGGCAGAGGGATGCAAATGCCTGTCTGACGGTAGTACTCCCAGTGAGATGTCACAGGAAGCAGGGGTATGACAGCCAGGATCAATCCAAGAAACCAAATGACGACACAGGCTACGTGAGCTGATGTGGCTCTGAACCGGACCTGGCTGAAAGGGAAGCGAAGCACCAGAAATCGATCCAAGGTAATGAGGAAAATGAGGAAAGCTGACACCTCAGATGATAAGAAAGACAAAAGCCCTGCAACACTGCAGATTGCGCTTCCTTTCCACTCATTGTCCTTCAAGACATAGACACCTCCATAAAACCGATCTGCCATTCCTATGACAGCTAGGTAGACTCCCATTAAAAAGTCAGAGAAACACAGATGTAGGACAAAAACAGCAAACCCGGTCTTGATTCTTTCAGACGAACAATACAGACGATAAATAAAGCTGCAAAAATTCCCCACGATTCCCAGCACGCCAAACACTGAGATCACAAACCGGTAAAAGCCAGATTTCAGCAAGTCATCACATGATGAAATCTCATCTAGTGGGCTCAAGCATTCACCTTGGAACAAAAGTGGTAAAACTTCAGGACAACACAATTTGAAGTTGCTAGCAAAAACATTCATGAGATGTTTCATCTCCTTCATGAAAATAGGAGAGAAATAATGTAGAGGGTTACCCCGAAGGTCCAGCACACGAAGCTTTAAGAACACATTCTGTCCTTTCAGTGATTTGATTCCACACTGGGAGATGTCTAGAAGTTCCAGGTTCGGCATCACAGACGACAACGAACTCATTTCCAAAGAGTACATTTGGATTCGTGACAGATTTAAAAAGATGAGTGACGGCAGCGAAAACACCAGCTGATTATTAGACCAACTGTTACACAAAGGATTACCTGCAAATTTTAAAATGTGCAAATGATGAATACGTTTGAAGTGCTTGAAGCTGATGTGGGTCAGTTTATTGTCACTTAAGTCCAAACTGTGAAGATTTAGTAACGTGAACTCTGTTACACTGGTCCCACCCACAGGCCTGAACACCCAGGTGGATCAACATGGAACTGTTCATGATGTCATGTTGATGCATACCACTTCCTCTAGCATCCAGGTAACGCAGCTGAGAGAAAGACTTGACATGGAAGTCCTCAGTACATGCGAAGGCCAGGCCAGAGCAGGAACATGGCTTAGGACACGTCATGTCACACATCAGTTCGTCAACATTCTGCGGACACTGTCCATAACCATCACACAGCTGACTCACGTCTATGCATGTCGTGTTCGTAGTTCCCCAACATCTGTAGAACCCTGGACATGTGTAGTTCTCACATCCGGCTTCATCTTCATGACCTGGACAATCGCTGATACCGTTACACCTGACGTAGACAGGTAGGCAGTAAACGCCATCAGGACATTGAAAGTGGCTGCCAGGACACTGGGAAATCTCTGGTGGTAGAGGAATCACAGGGGATCTCATTCCTCCATACTCAAAGTTGATTACAGCTGGTGGCTTCACAGGTTGCCGAAATGGTAGATTATAGTTGATTGTTTCAACAAAGATTTTCCTACACTAAGAAAAAACAACAACAACAACAACAACAACAACAACAACAACACAACAACAACAAAAGCTCATAGCGTCACTGTTTGTTCCTACTTATGTGAACACGGATTTCTCTGTTCTTCGTTTCTTTCTTTGTTTCTTTCTTTCTGTCTCCTTTTTTTTCTGTCTGTCTATCTGTCTGTCCGTTTGTCTGTCTGTCTGCCTTTCTGTGTCTTTCTGTGTTCGTTTTTCATATCAAATCCTGATCATTGCATACAGTTTATCATGTTATTATGCTGGGATGTGTGTGTGTATGTGTGTGTGTGTGTGTGTGTGTGTGTGTGTGTGTGTGTGTGTGTGTGTGTGTGTGTGTGTGTGTGTGTGTGTGTGTGTGTGTGTGTGTGTGTGTGTGTGTGTGTGTGTGTGTGTGTGTGCATGAGAGAGAGAGAGAGAGAGAGAGAGAGAGAGAGAGAGATGATATGGTGGGTCTGCCATGTAGCCAAATCTTGCCATCTGTTATATGACGGGTTTAAGATAAAACCTTTGAAGTCTGGCTGGAATTGATCCGGTTTGTGAACCTGTGCCTTCCATTGTCTGCATCTTCGGTGTATTCTTGAATATCTAGTTTGGGATTTGGATGAAAACAGACAGTGTCAATAGTTTATTTTGGGCACTGTTTGACAAGTGTGTGTGTGTGTGTGTGTGTGTGTGTGTGTGTGTGTGTGTGTGTGTGTGTGTGATAGAAATTGGCAGACGATTTGGAATACTTCACGATGAACGATTCTGTCGGGACTGTGACCAGAATGACCTTGGTGATGATTTCATTTTGAAATGAAATATAAGAAATATAACGACATTAGAAATCAGTTTACTACTAGAAAATGTACATACACAAAGTCCGTATTTAACTATTGACGTTTGCTTTGTGGTAGTAAGAAAATGTTGCGAAACTTAGCGAAGGTTTTGAAACTTAATAAATTTGTGTAACATTACTTTCAGTATGTTAATTATAGGGAAAATGTTTATGCTTGATTTGTTTCATTTCTTTTTGTTTGCTTTGTTTCCATGTCCTCCATGCCCCAAAAGGGGTGGCAGGATTAAAATCTTTGAAAAATCTGTGTGTGTGTGTGTGTGTGTGTGTGTGTGTGTGTGTGTGTGTGTGTGTGTGGTGCGCGCGCGCGTGCGCGCGCGCCCGCGCGCGCGCGCGCGCGCGCGCGCGTGTGTGTGTGTGTGTGTGTGTGTGTGTGTGTGTGTGTGTGTGTGTGTGTGTGTGAATCCTCATGTACTGTAATGCCAGTATAGAAGAGAATGCCAATATCAAGTACAATGTTTCATGTTACAATAGTTAATGTTCTTCAGGAGTTTCTTTTATGATCTTTTTTCTGTCGCATCTTCTGTACAGAATGCCAATATCAAGCACAATGTTTTATGTTTCAGTAGTTAACGTTCTTCAGGAGTTTCTTTTATCATCTTCTTTTTTTCTGTCGCATCTTCTGTACAGTACAATGTCTTATGTTGCAGTAGTTAACGTTCTTCAGGAGTTCTTTTTATCATCTTTTTTTTCTGTCGCATCTTCTGTAAGGAAGAGAATGCCAATATCAAGTACAATGTTTTATGTTACAGTAGTTAACGTTCTTCACGAGTTTCTTTTATCAACTTTTTTTTTTTTTGTCGAATCTTCTGTATCACTTCAGTGACCCTGTTTTCACTTTGTTCACTACTGCTCCCCGTCCTCCGCCACAGCCTAGCTTGTCTCGCCACAGCCCCGGCTCCGGCAATAGACAGGGAGCAGTCCATTTCGAGTCGTCATGAGGCACCCCACCAGGGGAGACACTGCACTGCTGCTAAGCCAGCCTGGTGCCTGGTTTTTCTACAGAACTTTATCCAAAACTTTAACGTTATACATTTACCCTAGAAGAGTTGCTATTTGCTGCATAACAATTTCGAATTTAAAACTATAACACAATAAAGGATGACAATGGAAATTATGTAATTCTAGTATTGAATGCAATGGGAAAAGATATTGTTTTAGTAAATATTTACGGTCCAAAAAGAGATGAACCTTTTTTTTTTTTTTCATGAATATGCAAAAGAAAATCGAAGAGAATAGAATTCGAGATGTAATTATTGGAGGAGACTGGGATCTAGTTCTTAGCCCTCATCTAGACTGTTATATTTACAAACATGTCAACAACCTTAAAGCACAAGGAACTGTTTATAACATGTTATCCGATCTTGAACTCGTTGACGTTTGGCGAGAGTTTAATCCAGAAGTCCAAAGGTATAGCTGGGGAAGGCTAAATCCAGTACACACAATGTCGTCTAGACGTTTCCTCGTATCAGATTCTCTGTTTAGATATGTGAAAGAAGCAGACATTGTATATGGTTATAGAAGTGATCATTTTCTCATAAATACCAAACTAATATTTAGACAGGAAGAAAGGCAAAAAAAAAAAAAAAAGCTTATGGAAATTCAACTCTTCCCTTCTTGAAGACCCCAAATATGTAGAACTAGTCCAAGGAACTTTAAGTAAAATTAAAGAACAATACGCAGCATTACCTTACAAACAGGAAAGTTTAAGTGAAATTCCTGATGATCACTTTCAATTTACAGTACCAGACCAATATTCTTAGACGTCCTTTTCGTGGAAATAAGAGCAGAAACTATATCGTACAGCATAAGAGAACAGAAAAGACTAGCAATTAAGGAAGAAACCCTGGTAAGAGAAATTTCAGTTTTGGAAAATAATTTACGTATTATTGAAATGATAAACAGTTATTACGCAACAAAAGGAACGAGCTGAATGAAATCAGAAAAAAGAAAGAAAATAGAAGGGGTAATTATTAATTCAAAAGCAAGATGGGCTTCATGGGGTGAGAAAATAAGTAAATATTTTTGTTCCATGGAAAAAAGGCATTTTGTTAGCAAACAAATGACACAGCTAATCACAAAGCAAGGTGATGTGCTGTCAGAAACTAATGACTTGTTGAAAGAAACTAAAGATTTCTATGAAGGACTATACAGACAAAGAGAAACGACAGAATTAGATATTAGTAATAATGTTACAAAAGTCACGAAACTAACACAAGCAGAAGGTGAAAACCTACAAGGTTACATAACTGTAAAGGAAGCATGAAGGGCTTTGAAAAAATATGCAGAACGACAAAAGTCCAGGAACAGATGGAATGACAGTAAACTTTCTAAAATTCTTCTGGAAACAGTTGCGCTGTTTCGTCGTAAGCTCATAAATGAGGGTACTTGAAAGGAGAATTATCAATCACACAAAAGGAAGGCATCATTATATGCTTACCGAAAGAAGATAAACCAAAGGAATATCTAAAAACACTGGAGCCCAATGATGTTACTTTTTTTTTTTTTTTCTGTCCCAACCTCTGCGCCACTCAGAGGCAGTGCACACACGCCGCTCATTCCGACACCCCATCCACAGCCACAGCCTGGTCGGCCCCGCCGCGCAACCCCGGCACCGGCAATCCACAGGGAGCAGTCAATGTCAAGTCGTCAAAGAGACAACCCACCGGAGGAGACTCTGCACTGCCGCCGAGTCACTTCGGTGGTGTTCAGTGGCGCCTGTTCTGATCTAACATACGCAGGACACCACCTACTAAGCTCCCTACCGACGACAATAATTGCTTAGTCGCAGAGCCGGCGTGAGAGAGCCCTCCCTCTGGAGGGCGCCACCACGTCCGTCCAACGACAGCCCCCATGGACTCGCCAATACCAGTGACCCCGACGGAACCAAACCAAGGCCACAGACGTGGAGAGGACATCGAAACTGAGGTCACCATGAGAGCAGGGCATGAAGGACCACAGCATTTGAGAGATTTTTTTTCATGCTGATCGATGAGAATGAAGATGATTAAGATGATGCTACGGATTTCCATCTCGGTCTGAGACTACATGATAGGGCTGTACTCTACGCTTCCTTTCATAATATATCCTGGCGTCAACCAGGCCCGAGAGATACAAGCACCTGCAGCGATGGTCATGAAATTTGAGCAACACTCTCAGAAACGCATCCATTAAGTGGATGTAACTCGACTGTTTGGTCCCAGTCTTCCCAGGTTGTTTTTTTGTTGTTGTTGTTGTTGTTGTTGTTTTTTTTCAGCAGGAGTAAATGATGTCTTCAGTTTTGCATCTTGGTACTACGCGCTTTATATGTCTACGCCTGTGGGCAGGATTTCTGACAGAAATTAGCTTAAGT
>JADBJO010020421.1:12500-15000 GCA_016801955.1 Conus betulinus
CACACACACACACACACACACACACACACACACACACACACACGCGCGCGCGCGCGCGCGCGCACACACACACACACACACACACACACACACACACACACACACACATACTCACACACACACAGAGTACAGTGTAATACAGTTTAGTCTACCACAACATACTACGACACAATATAATGTAACGCAACATAATGCATTGCACTACAATCTACAACAAACGGATGGAGCACACTGACAACAGAATGCAGTTGAATTCAGTGCAACACGACCTAATCTGACTCAACAAAACAGAACGCAGCACAGTGCAACACAATCTTGTCCACTACCGCCCAGCAAAACAAACGTCAATACAATGCAAGGCACATTAGGCAATACAATATAATCCACATCAAAACAAGAAAACCCACTACAGGTACTGTGCAATAAAGTAACAGGGCAACATTAGGCAATGCAATACTTCCACATCAAAACAAGAAAACCCACTACAGGTACTGTGCAATAAAGTAACAGGGCATGATAGACAATATAATCCACATCAAAACAGAAAACCCACTACAGGTGCTGTGCAATAAAGTAGCAGGGCATGATAGACAATATAATCCACATCAAAACAAGAAAACCCACCACAGGTACTGTGCAATAAAGTAACAGGGCATGATAGACAATATAACCCACATCAAAACAAGAAAACCCACTACACTGTGCAATAAAGTAGCAGGTCATGATATACAATATAATCCACTTAAACAAACAGCACCACACACTGAATTACGATGCAATATAATCCACTACAAAACAGCAAAACACGCTGTAATACGATATAATGCAATATAGTCTACTACAAAACAGCAGAACACACTGTAATATGATATAATGCATTATATCCCCCTACCAAACAGCAGAACACGCTGTATTACGATATAATGCGATGTGCTCCACTACACCATAACAATACCCTCAATGCAGTGCCATATGATACAGCCACAACAAAGCTGTAAAACACACTGCACGTGATAGAATGTAATTCAGGTTGATGAAGGGCAACACAACAAATCACACTGGAATATGAGACAATGTAATACAGATCAATCAAGTGCAACACAACAAACTGCACAACAACACAATCCAATGCAGTGCTATGCAGAACTAGACAATCTGACGCAATACAACACAAGATGCAAAGCATATAAACTTACTCCCAGCACAGTGCCAAGAGGGGAGACAATTTCCTGTTACTGGAAGAAAAAAAAAAACGGATAGTGCGGTGGTTATCTCCCTTCCCGTACTTGATTTTTTTTTTAAACTATCATTTATAGCCGTTAGCAATGGCTATTCTGGTAAAATGATACATTGGGCATCATCTGTGACCCATAATGAACATACCTACAAATTTTCAGAAACATCGGCCCAAGAGTTTTGTCTGGAGTGAGTGGAACATGTTTTGACCACAGACGGACAGACAGACAGACAGACAGACACACATAGACAGCATTTCTTTGTTTCCATTATCAAGTATTCCCTGTTCCATGAGAACTGGGAGTGCAAAAACAAACCGCAATACAAATCCAAAATAAGAGAATGAAATACAAAATGACCTACCACAATAAAACAAAGCACGCCAGAATATAATGCAACACACAGTGATTCAGAACACCACTACAGAACACGCCAAAGATGTACACTGTAACCCAGGACAACAACAAAACACATCACCACCACAACAACACAACGTAACATAATACAACATAATGCAATAGACCAAAATTCAGAACGGCAAAACACACCAAAAATATTGTAATATATATGTGTACATCTGGGACAATGCCGTGATGACCACAACACAACACAACATAACATAATACAACATGATGCAATAGACCAAAATTTAGAAGGGCAAAACACACCAAAAATAATGTAATGCAATATATGTAAATCTAGGACAACAAACGTAAGATCTAGTTCCAAAGTGAGATGACTGCAGGCTGAAATATGAACAATTTTGAAAAATCTTTTTCTCAGCCTCCGCCGTCGTTTGTCTTGTGATTCGTTTGCCTACGTTTTTCGGTGGAACCTTATAAGTAATTTTTCAAACACAACGTAATATAAAACAGCATAATGCAATACCACATAATCCACCACAACATGATTCCAGTCTGTCACCACGCCCCCTGTTTCACACCAAAGACCTTCCGGGGTGCACGGTGCCAGCAGGAGACTCTGGAACTGAGTTAATCGGGTTAATCCAGCTGGAACCGCTGCCATGCCCTGCCCTGCAGGATTATCCCAGCGTCCTGCCTTGCCGGTCCAGAGGCCCATGCTTTCTGGTCAGCCGTCAGTGGAGAGAGCAACATGGGTTTCACGTTCTGGTACAGCTCTGTCCACGAGTGATTGATTGCGTGATTGAAATTAGCGACACAAACACTAGCAAGTAAGGTTGAAAAAAAACACGCGCGCACTCACTCACACGGACACATAGACACTCACGGATGTAGACACCCAC
>JADBJO010020421.1:20000-31352 GCA_016801955.1 Conus betulinus
TACTGCTCCCCGTCCTCCGCCACAGCCTAGCTTGTCTCTCGCCAGCCCCAGCTCCGGCAATAGACAGGGAGCAGTCCATTCGAGCCGTCATGAGGCACCCCACCAGGGGAGACACTGCACTGCTGTTAAGCCAGCCTGGTGCCTTGGTTTCTACAGAACTTTATCCAAAACTTTAACGTTATACATTTACCCTAGAAGAGTTGCTATTTTGCTGCATAACAATTTCGAATTTAAAACTATAACACAATAAAGGATGACAATGGAAATTATGTAATTCTAGTATTGAATGCAATGGGAAAAGATATTGTTTTAGTAAATATTTACGGTCCAAAAAGAGATGAACCTTTTTTTTTTTTTCATGAATATGCAAAAGAAAATCGAAGAGAATAGAATTCGGGATGTAATTATTGGAGGAGACTGGGATCTAGTTCTTAGCCCTCATCTAGACTGTTATATTTACAAACATGTCAACAACCTTAAAGCACAAGGAACTGTTTATAACATGTTATCCGATCTTGAACTCGTTGACGTTTGGCGAGAGTTTAATCCAGAAGTCCAAGGTATAGCTGGGGAAGGCTAAATCCAGTACAACAAAGTCGTCTAGACGTTTTCCTCGTATCAGATTCTCTGTTTAGATATGTGAAAGAAGCAGACATTGTATATGGTTATAGAAGTGATCCTTTTCTCATAAATACCAAACTAATATTTAGACAGGAAGAAAGGCAAAAAAAAAAAAAAAAAGCTTATGGAAATTCAACTCTTCCCTTCTTGAAGACCCCAAATATGTAGAACTAGTCCAAGGAACTTTAAGTAAAATTAAAGAACAATACGCAGCATTACCTTACAAACAGGAAAGTTTAAGTGAAATTCCTGATGATCACTTTCAATTTACAGTACCAGACCAATTATTCTTAGACGTCCTTTTCGTGGAAATAAGAGCAGAAACTATATCGTACAGCATAAGAGAACAGAAAAGACTAGCAATTAGGGAAGAAACCCTGGTAAGAGAAATTTCAGTTTTGAAAATAATTACGTATTATTGAAAATGATAAACAGTTATTACGCAACAAAAGGAACGAGCTGAATGAAATCAGAAAAAAGAAAGAAAATAGAAGGGGTAATTATTAATTCAAAAGCAAGATGGGCTTCATGGGGTGAGAAAATAAGTAAATATTTTTGTTCCATGAAAAAAAAGGCATTTTGTTAGCAAACAAATGACACAGCTAATCACAAAGCAAGGTGATGTGCTGTCAGAAACTAATGACTTGTTGAAAGAAACTAAAGATTTCTATGAAGGACTATACAGACAAAGAGAAACGACAGAATTAGATATTAGTAATAATGTTACAAAAGTCACGAAACTAACACAAGCAGAAGGTGAAAACCTACAAGGTTACATAACTGTAAAGGAAGCATGAAGGGCTTTGAAAAAATATGCAGAACGACAAAAGTCCAGGAACAGATGGAATGACAGTAAACTTTCTAAAATTCTTCTGGAAACAGTTGCGCTGTTTCGTCGTAAGCTCATTAAATGAGGGTACTTGAAAGGAGAATTATCAATCACACAAAAGGAAGGCATCATTATATGCTTACCGAAAGAAGATAAACCAAAGGAATATCTAAAACACTGGAGCCCAATGATGTTACTTTTTTTTTTCTGTCCCAACCTCTGCGCCACTCAGAGGCAGTGCACACACGCCGCTCATTCCGACACCCCATCCACAGCCACAGCCTGGTCGGCCCCGCCGCAACCCCGGCACCGGCAATCCACAGGGAGCAGTCAATGTCAAGTCGTCAAGAGACAACCCACCGGAGGAGACACTGCACTGCCGCCGAGTCACTTCGGTGGTGTTCAGTGGCGCCTGTTCTGATCTAACATACGCAGGACACCACCTACTAAGCTCCCTACGACGACAATAATTGCTTAGTCGCAGAGCCGGCGTGAGAGAGCCCTCCTTCTGGAGGGCGCCACCACGTCCGTCCAACGACAGCCCCCATGGACTCGCCAATACCAGTGACCCCGACGGAACCAAACAGGCCACAGACGTGGAGAGGACATCGAAACTGAGGTCACCATGAGAGCAGGGCATGAAGGACCACAGCATTTGAGACATTTTTTTTCATGCTGATCGATGAGAATGAAGATGATTAAGATGATGCTACGGATTTCCATCTCGGTCTGAGACTACATGATAGGGCTGTACTCTACGCTTCCTTTCATAATATATCCTGGCGTCAACCAGGCCCGAGAGATACAAGGCACCTGCAGCGATGGTCAGGAAATTTGAGCAACACTCTCAGAAACGCATCCATTAAGTGGATGTAACTCGACTGTTTGGTCCCAGTCTTCCCAGGTTGTTTTTTTGTTGTTGTTGTTGTTGTTGTTGTTTTTCAGCAGGAGTAAATGATGTCTTCAGTTTTCCATCTTGGTACTACGCGCTTTATATGTCTACGCCTGTGGCAGGAATTTCTGACAGAAACTAGCTTAAGTAAAATATCAGCCAACTATTCAGGTGGATGCCATCTGTGATCTTGATTGTCTCTTCCTTTTTTTCCCCAGTGTCAAAGGAAATAAGAACAACATAAACAAATGTTCAAACGTTACTTTAAAAAAGGACAGAGAAACAGGGATAAGAACAAGTCCATTACTTAAAGTCGTGTACGATTTAAACTATTATTTGCATATGGAAAAGATTGCTGGGATGTCGTACGTGTGTGTGTGAACTTTGTGGAACCTTCTACAAACGTTGACCCGACCAATGTACGTCAGTCTTTTGGGTCTGGGATATTTTTTATCACTAAATACGAACAGTGTGTGGAAACACAAAGGACACCGTAAATATAAATGGAAAAGGGTCTAATCCGTTTTAAAATCAGTATAAGCTGTCACCAGGATGACCCAATCTAAACTACATTTTCTGTTATGTGTTCAAATGCTGGCAAAAAATGATTACACAAAGCATACATATGAAAGTTTTACAAAGGTCATGTTGAACATAAAACTGCATGTTGTACTGACATTACACAATATCAAAAACAGAAATCGACTGAATGTTTGAGGGAAACGACATGAATATGGTAACATGGTGTCAGGTTTGAAAACTAGCTATGAGAAGACATCTGAAATGTCCTTTGACGGACAAGATGACGTACAAAACAGTTCATAGAAGACTTGGCCACTGTCAGGATGATACAGAATCCCCAACAGTTTCTAACATCCAAACCATCATCGCATAGAATGTTCAGACTGCATTGACATAACGTACACCTACAAGGGTAAAGAAAAAAGTCAGACTTAAATTGGTTAAAAGAATTTTCACACAGATAGGAAAAGTTTAGAGCAACTTATTACCATCCAAAATGGTGAACTTGTAGACATTTACCAAATCCACACAACGAAGTTTTGCAGGCATTGTGTTTTCTCTGTTTAAACAAGAGGAGGGAGGGAGAAACAGACAGACGGACAGATAGACAGACTGATATAGAACGGACAGACGGACAGACACACACACACACACACACACACACACACACACACACACACACACACACACACACACACACACAGACTCACAGTCAAAAGTTCATTGTGAGGGGAAAAAATCGGTGGGGAAGACACTGGATATTCAGACCGAACATTTTTTTTTTTTTTTTTTTTTTCCCGTCATGTCATGTGGTGGGTTAGAAATTGAGTAAATAAAGATTACATATTGAAAACGACGACTGCAATATTTGTATTACTGAACATAAGCAGTTTTTTGTATACTCGGATCAAATAACCTGTTTAATAAGAACAAATGATTTTTTTTTTTTTTTTTTTTCAATTTGAGGACACTTTTGAAGTCCACAAAGTTTTTAGGTGCTGTTGTTCTTGTTGCTTATCGCTTCTTTGACCACAAAGTTAAGCCTCCTAACTCGTCCGAAAATACACAGCTGAGCCATAACTTTCTACTGATAGATTTAAATGGAATAGCATTTTGTATACTTTTGCTTTAAATTGTTTAAAGATTTGTTCGATGTCTTGTTATTTTAATGGTCACAACATCAACAGACAACATTATCGTTCCAGAAATTTCACGAAAGAGTAAAATCTTTCTTCTGGCATCAGAATCTTCTGGGAGGCTCAGAAATGGCTTCAATGTAATACTGTGTGCATTTGTTTTCTATAATTCTTTAGGATATATTTTCGTTCTATCAATACTCACTGAATTCGGATTAGGTTTACTGTATTATACTTCCTGAGCTTTTTTAAATATATTTTTGTGAAGTTAAAAACGTGAATGTTGTGGTGAGACTACAGATTTTAGACTTCTGAACAGAGCTGGCATTAGAACAGCTCTTGTCATTCACCTCAGTCAGCAGTCCACTTCCAATGATGTCTCTTCAAAGAAGAGGATTTCGATTCATCCCAGTCAAGAGTTGGGAAAAGAGCCTTTGGACAAGACTCAGCAGATACCTGAGTTCACAGCTGACTGCACCTTGGGCGTCTTGAAAGCTTGGTTCATGCCACTACGGTACGCTAGCTGTGTGTGGTGTGTGTGTGGGGGGGGGGGGGGGTGTTGCGTGCGTGTGTGCGTGCGTGTGTGTGTGTGTGTGTGTGTGTGTGTGTGTGCGCGCGCGCGCGCGCGCACGCGCGCGTATACATGGTTCATGCGCGTGAATGTGCATGTACGTACATTTATGCACCCACGTACACGTGCATATACACGTACACACGAACTCCTGCAAATGCGAGTGTGTGGGACAGTTCATTCCTGGAAGCATGTGTGGATGACAGCTTAGAAAATGGCAGACTGGTCACGTGATGATTTAGTTAACAAATGATTACATCAAAACAAAGTAAATTAGAGAGAAAAACGACGTATTGATATATATATATATATATATATATATATATATATATATATATATATATATATATATCACAACTGTGGTGCAGGGACTGTCGGTGCCAGCACATACGCGCGCACACACACACACACACGCACACACACACACACACACACACACACCACACGCGCGCGCGCGCGCGCGCGCGCAACACACACACACACACACACACACACCACACACACACACACATACTCACACACACACAGAGTACAGTGTAATACAGTTTAGTCTACCACAACATACTACGACACAATATAATGTAACGCAACATAATGCATTGCACTACAATCTACAACAAACGGATGGAGCACACTGACAACAGAATGCAGTTGAATTCAGTGCAACACGACCTAATCTGACTCTCAACAAACAGAACGCAGCACAGTGCAACACAATCTTGTCCACTACCGCCCAGCAAAACAAACGTCAATACAATGCAAGGCAACATTAGGCAATACAATATAATCCACATCAAAACAAGAAAACCCACTACAGGTACTGTGCAATAAAGTAACAGGGCAACATTAGGCAATGCAATACTTCCACATCAAAACAAGAAAAACCACTACAGGTACTGTGCAATAAAGTAACAGGGCATGATAGACAATATAATCCACATCAAAACAAGAAAACCCACTACAGGTGCTGTGCAAATAAAGTAGCAGGGCATGATAGACAATATAATCCACATCAAAACAAGAAAACCCACCACAGGTACTGTGCAATAAAGTAACAGGGCATGATAGACAATATAACCCACATCAAAACAAGAAAACCCACTACACTGTGCAATAAAGTAGCAGGTCATGATATACAATATAATCCACTTAAACAAACAGCACCACACACTGAATTACGATGCAATATAATCCACTACAAAACAGCAAAAACACGCTGTAATACGATATAATGCAATATAGTCTACTACAAAACAGCAGAACACACTGTAATATGATATAATGCATTATATTCCCCTACCAAACAGCAGAACACGCTGTATTACGATATAATGCGATGTGCTCCACTACACCATAACAATACCCTCAATGCAGTGCCATATGATACAGCCACAACAAAGCTGTAAAACACACTGCACGTGATAGAATGTAATTCAGGTTGATGAAGGGCAACACAACAAATCACACTGGAATATGAGACAATGTAATACAGATCAATCAAGTGCAACACAACAAACTGCACAACAACACATCCAATGCAGTGCTATGCAGAACTAGACAATCTGACGCAATACAACACAAGATGCAAAGCATATAAACTTACTCCCAGCACAGTGCCAAGAGGGGAGACAATTTCCTGTTACTGGAAGAAAAAAAAACGGATAGTGCGGTGGTTATCTCCCTTCCCGTACTTGATTTTTTTTTTTAAAACTATCATTTATAGCCGTTAGCAATGGCTATTCTGGGTAAAATGATACATTGGGCATCATCTCTGTGACCCATAATGAACATACCTACAAATTTTCAGAAACATCGGCCCAAGAGTTTTGTCTGGAGTGAGTGGAACATGTTTTGACCACAGACGGACAGACAGACAGACAGACAGACACATAGACAGCATTTCTTTGTTTTTCCATTATCAAGTATTCCCTGTTCCATGAGAACTGGGAGTGCAAAAACAAACCGCAATACAAATCCAAAATAAGAGAATGAAATACAAATGACCTACCACAATAAAACAAAGCACGCCAGAATATAATGCACACACACAGTGATTCAGAACACCACTACAGAACACGCCAAAGATGTCACTGTAACCAGGACAACAACACAAAACACATCACCACCACAACACAACGTAACATAATACAACATAATGCAATAGACCAAAATTCAGAACGGCAAAAACACACCAAAATATTGTAATATAATATTGTACATCTGGGACAATGCCGTGATGACCACAACACAACACAACATAACATAATACAACATGATGCAATAGACCAAAATTTAGAAGGGCAAAAACACACAAAATAAGGTAATGCAATATATGTAAATCTAGGACAACAAACGTAAGATCTAGTTCCAAAGTGAGATGACTGCAGGCTGAAATATGAACAATTTTTGAAAAATCTTTTTCTCAGCCTCCGCCGTCGTTTGTCTTGTGATTCGTTTGCCTACGTTTTTTCGGTGGAACCTTATAAGTAATTTTTCAAAACACAACGTAATATAAAACAGCATAATGCAATACCACATAATCCACCACAACATGATTCCAGTCTGTCACCACGCCCCCTGTGTTTCACACCAAAGACCTTCCGGGGTGCACGGTTGCCAGCAGGAGACTCTGGAACTGAGTTAATCGGGTTAATCCAGCTGGAACCGCTGCCATGCCCCTTCCCTGCAGGATTATCCCAGCGTCCTGCCTTGCCGGTCCAGAGGCCCATGCTTTCTGGTCAGCCGTCAGTGGAGAGAGCAAACATGGGTTTCACGTTCTGGTACAGCTCTGTCCACGAGTGATTGATTGCGTGATTGAAATTAGCGACACAAACACTAGCAAAGTAAGGTTGAAAAAAAAACACGTGCGCACTCACTCACACGGACACATAGACACTCACGGATGTAGACACCACCCACCCCCCCACCCCACCCCACACACACACCACGCACACACACACACACACACACACACACACACACACACACACACAACACACCACACACACACACACACACACACACACACACCGCACGCACACGCACACGCACGCACATGCAAACAAGCAAGTGCAAAAAAACACACACACCCACCCCCCACCCCACCCCACCACACACACACCACACACACACACACACAAACACACACACACACACACACACACACACACACACAACACACATACACACACACACACACACACACACACACACACACACACATCTCCTCTCTCTCTCTCTCTCTCTCTCTCCTCTCTCTCTCTCTCTCTTCATACACACTCATACACTCACACACCAAGGTTTGCACACTCACGTCTGTGGACTCTCCATTTAACACGCCTGGATCCCCCACTGATGAACACACACCAGCGCACACACGTCTACAGCACACACTGGGGACCCTGAGAGATTCAAAGTCTGATCTCAGTTGACATGCGTTTGATTCATTTGTCTCTGTTATCGGAAAGACCCCAGTATGAGTTTGCACCAATCTCTAGGAGTCTTTGCAGTGATGGCATTGAGATTATCCAATGTTTCTTTGGCTGGTGATGTTGCTCACTTTTCCTTTAAGTCTGGATGTTCAGCCACTTCCTCTCATGATGTTCAGATCTGAAAGATGGTCTATGGTATACTGGCTTCGCTCTTTTTGCTTAAGTGATTCTTAAGATTTTTTACCACATCGGATCGGCCAAGTGTAATTCAGTTCTTATCGTTGCCCTTGCCAGCCAGTGTGTCTACTCTCTCGTTTCCTTCATCTCCAGCATGTCCAGGGCAGTACATCCATATAAGTCTCTCTCTAATGGAGAGTTGCACATTAGTTCATGCCAAGCAGGGCTTCCAATTCCACTCTGCACATTTGAAGTAGGTTCATGGAGTCAGTCAATATCATGGCTTGTTGAGTTTTGAACTGACCTGTGGATGAGAACCAGTGGAGTGCTTGGGTCACTGCTTCTACCTCCTTGTTGGTCTGTGTGCTCTGTGTGTCGTTTGTTCAGGCAATGTGTGTTGTAAGAAGAATTCATATGGAGTTTTTAAACGTGTATCTATTATCTCTGTCTGTCTGTCTGTCCACCGACTGCCTGTGTATGTGCGATTGTCTGTACGTGTGATGCACACATCAAGGATCGAGACAAAGTGGAAATGAAATCCGAAAAAAACATTCTATGTTTCTTCAATCAGTTCAAGATGGAAGATTACTTTCAAGCAGGGATATTTACGTTAGGAAAATGAAAAAATAATTACATCAGTGCTTTCTGTCGTTTTTCCAATACTATATTCAATGTATATATAAATGGATTGAGTGCAGAATTGAGAGGAAGCACCAAAATGGCCATGGCAACATTGACCTCCCCTGAAAATAGGAATGTTCAGAGATGCCAACAGGCCACACAGTCCAATAGGAAACCAGCACAGAAAGTCAGACATGGCAATGGACAGAAGTCGTCTGGCAATGATGAATTCCTGGACCTGGCGTTTTCACCACATCTTGTTCTTGATCTGTCTTCTTGCTTCAGACATAGAATTGGACCTCACGGACCAAAAAAATCAATGACTGGCCCACGGCTATCAGCAGAAAGAGGATCATATTGCCAAACAATCATGACACTGAAGGAATAGGCGTGTCCAGAAAAGTCAGCTATGGTGACAGGCAGAGGGATGCAACTGCTGGTCTGACGGTATTAGTACTCCCCAGTGAGGATGTCACAGGAAGCAGGGGTGTATGACAGCCAGGATCAATCCAAGAAACCAAATGACGACACAAGGCTACGTGAGCCTGATGTGGCTCTGAACCGGACCTGGCTGAAAGGGAAGCGAAGCACCCAGAAATCGATCCAAGGTAATGAGGAAAATTAGAGGGAAAGCTGACACTCAGATGATAAGAAAGACAAAAGCCCTGCAACACTGCAGATGCGCTTCCTTTCCACTCATTGTCCTTCAAGACATAGACACCTCCATAAAACCGATCTGCCATTCCTATGAAAGCTAGATAGACTCCAATTAAAAAGTCAGAGAAAACACAGATGTAGGACAAAAAACAGCAAACCCGGTCTGATTCTTTCAGACGAACCATACAGACGATAAATAAAGCTGCAAAAATTCCACACGACTTCCCAGCACGCCCAAACCCTGAGATCACAAACGGTTAAAAGCCAGATTTCAGCAAGTCATAACATGATGAAATTCATCTAGTGGGCTCAAGCATTCACCTTGGAACAAAAGTGGTAAAACTTTAGGACAACCACATTTGAAGTTGCTAGCAAAAACATTCATGAGATGTTTCATCTCCTTCATGAAAAATAGGAGAGAAATATGTAGAGGGTTACCCGAAGGTCCAGCACACGACGCTTTTAAGAAGACATTCTGTCCTTTCAGTGAGTGATTTGATTCCACACTGGGAGATGTCTAGAAGTTCCAGGTTTGGCATCACAGACGACAACGAAACTCATTTCCAAAGAGTACATTTGGATTCGTGACAGATTTAAAAAGATGAGTGGACGGCAGCGAAAACACAGCTGATTATTAGACCAACTGTTACACAAAGGATTACCTGCAAATTTTCAAAAGGTGCAAAATGATGAATACGTTTGAAGTGCTTGAAGCTGATGTGGGTCATTTTATTGTCACTTAAGTCAAAACTGTGAAGATTAGTAACGTGAACTCTGTTACATTGGTCCACCCACAGGCACCCGAAACACCCAGGTGGTCAACATGGAACTGTTCATGATGTCTGTTTATGCATACCCACTTCCTCTAGCATCCAGGTAACGCATCTGAGGGAAAGGACTTTGACATGGAGTAGTCTCGATTACATGCGAAGGCCAGCGGCCAGAGCAGGAAACATGGCTTAGGACCCGTCCCTGTCACACATCGTTCGTAAACATTCTGCGGACACTGTCCATAACCATCACACAGCTGGACTCACGTCTATGCATGTCGTGTTCGTAGTTCCCCAACATCTGTAGAACCCTGGAACATGTGTAATTCTTACATCCGTCTTTCATCTTCCATGACCTGGACAATCGCTGATACCGTTACACTGACGTAGACAGGTAGGCAGTAACCGCATCAGGACATGAAAAGGAGTGCCAGGACACTGGGAAATCTTGGTGGGTATAGGAATCAAGGGGATCTCATTCCCTCCAACGCAAAGTGTGATTTACAGCTGTTGGCTTCACAGGTTGCCGTAAATGGGAGTTATAGTGATTGTTTCAACCAAAGATTTCCACACTAATAGAAAAAACAACACACCACAAACCACAAAAACAACAACAACAACAACAACAAAAGCTCATAGCGTCACGTGTGTTCCAATATGGGTGAACACGGATTCTCGTTAGTCGTTTTGCTTTTTTGGTCTTTCTTTATGTTTCCTGTTTTTTGTCGTCTATAGTATGTCCGTTGTATGTCGCCTTTCTGTGTCTTGTGATCGTTTATCATATCAAACTGATTCATTGCATACCGTTATCATGGTCTTTAGTGGGATGTGGTGTGTAGTGTGTGTGTGTGTGTGAGTGTGTGATGTGTGTGTGTGAGTGAATGTTAGTGGGTGTGTGTGGGTGTGGATGTGTGGTGTGTGGGTGGTGTTGTGTGTGGTGTGTGTGAGCGAGAGAGAGAGGAAGAGAACCCGACACCGCGCCGGACGAGAATGTAGGGGGAGAGAAAGGAGCGAGGAGAGACGATTATGGTGGGTTCTGCCACTGAGCCACATCATTGCAATCGTATTATGACGGGTTAAGATAAAAACGCTTTGAGTGGCTGGAAGATCCGGTTTTTGAACTGG